>CABHPP010114807.1:4011-16756 GCA_902168425.1 Peromyscus attwateri | reverse complement strand
GTTTTTTTTTTTTCCGGGGTGGGGGGCGGTTACAGCACTGGGAGGAATTACAAGATCTCTTTCTAACGTGGATTTCCCCACCCCTATCTCTTCCCGTAACAGTTTCCCAGATTTGAGAGACTTGAAAAGGTGGGACATATAGAATGGAGATGTCAGAGATCTCTTTGGGTCTAGAAGGACCTGACAAAGTAACGGAATAATTCTAATTTTAGAGAAGGCAAGTGGTGAGGAAAACCTCTGGGGGAAGCTTTGCTTCTGTTTGTATTTCTGGGTAGAGACAGGACTGCCCTGGGGTCTCTAGGGGAAAGGAAGCTTGGTGGGAGTTAAAATCTCCTGTCTTACCTTCTCTCAGCTTTAGCCCTCATGCTGGGATGGCAGAAGATAAACCTGATGTTAAAAACCCCAGGGTTGGGGCAAGGCCCCAAGGTGGTGCTGAAGCTGGGGAACCTACCACCCTTCTTCAAAGGCTCCGAGGTACCATTTCGTAAGTAATCCTCTCGGTCTCCAAACCCTGTTCCAGACCCAGCTGTAGATCCTTGTTACCCTTCACTCCTGACTCAGGCACGTGTTCAAGAGCAGGCTGAGGTCTGTGGTCTTGGTAGCAGTTCGGTCCTTTTTCTATCTCTAGCGATCAGACAATGGGATAGGAAAACCTTGTGACCTCCAGCTTTTCTTCTTCTCCACAGCAAGGCCGTGCAGAACAAAGTCGAGGGAATTCTGGTAAGCATGTTGGGAAAGGGCCACAGAGGTGGTATTGCTGAGGGGTGAGGAAGGTGGTGATGATGTGAGGAAATAAATAGGTTTATGTGGGAGAGGCAGTGCTGTCCACGTTTGAGCATCATGCTACATCCTTCTGTGACTTATGTAGAAAGAGATAAAGTCAAACCCAGTCCCCTCCCCTCTGCCCCCTTTCTCTCCATGGGAGCCTGTAAGGTTCCTCAGTACAGTGAGTACTCAAACTCAAGTCATTTATCAGGTCCCTTTTCATTCTGACAGCCTGACTTAGAGTCAGCTGGACTCTATGGTCAAGATCAGATCATTCACTGGGTCCTTGGCTTCATCTCTCCTACCTCTGTTTCCTTCTGCCTCAGCAAGAAGTACAGAAGTTCTCTGACAACGACAAGCTCTATCTCTACCTTCAGCTCCCTTCAGGGCCCAGCATTGGTGATAAAAGGTACTTTGGTGTTAGTGTTTTAGATGTCCTAGGTTCTGATCTTGGGTCTCACTGTGATGAGTGAAAAAGTAGATGATGGGGAGGGGGTTAGGAGCACTGGCTGCTCTTGCATAGGACCCAGGTTCAATTCCTAGCACCCACATAGTAGCTCACAACCATCTATAACTCCAGTTCCCAGGAATCTTGACACCACTTTGTGACCTCTGTGGGCACCAGGCACACATGTGCTGCACATACATGCATGCAGGCAAAACACTCATACATATAAAATAATATTTAAAACAAACAAAAAAAAAAGCGGTTGGAGATGCATAGATGATGTCCTGCCCTGGCATGGTTTAGCAGAGAAAGGTAGATTTGGGACTGACTGATGTGGTCCAGCACCATTGAAGTATGTGTGTCCCTTTTACTTGTCTTACAGCTCAGAGCCGAGTATACTTAGCAATGAGGAGTATATGTATGCCTGTAGGTGGATCCGCAACCACCTGGAAGAGCACATGGATACCTGTCTGCCAAAGCAAAGTGTCTATGATGCCTATCGGTATGTAAAGAAGGTGATGCCTGGGGTGTTGGGCACAGGACTAGACCCTTACCCTTGAACTTCCTCCTGCCTTGCTGGAGTGTGACCTCTTAAAGGGTTCCCCACACTTGGTCCCTAGGAACCCTCTGAGCCCACCAGTAGCCTTCTCTGAATATCTTCTCACTCTACCCCCTACTTCCTCAGAAAGTACTGTGAGAGTCTTGCCTGTTGCCGCCCACTCAGCACAGCCAACTTCGGTAAAATCATCAGAGAGATCTTCCCTGACATCAAGGCCCGAAGACTTGGTGGTCGGGGCCAATCCAAGTATCCTTGACTGAGAGATTAGGACCTGGGGAGGAAAGGGTACAATATAGAAACAGCCTAACTTGCCTAAGAGGCTTGAAGAGCTCCAAATTTTGGCTGCTCCTTAACTTGCATCAGGTATTGCTACAGTGGCATCCGAAGGAAGACCTTGGTGTCTATGCCACCATTGCCTGGACTTGACCTAAAGGGTTCTGAGAGTGTAAGTAATGACCTTCCAATGCTAATTCATTCCCTCTCCCAGGTAAAAGAGGTCTTTAGGACTTGTTTTGGTGGCTGGGAAAACCACAGTCATTTATACGTTGCTTCTGGGGGACCATCTGCCTTCCTTGTGGCCTAAGCATGGGAAGAAGAGAATTTGAGTTTCTGGGTCTTAATGAGTAGGAGCGACTTCTGTCCTCAGTCTAGTTTCTGCTTTAGTCAGTAGTAGGGGAGGGACAAGCAATTCATTTGGTAATCTGATTGAGCATGTCTTTCTCCACTCCAGCCAGAAATGGGCCCTGAAGTAACCCAAGCACCTCGGGATGAACTGGTAGAGGCAGCCTGTGCCCTGACTTGTGACTGGGCAGAGCAGATCCTGAAACGGTCCTTCAGTTCCATAGTTCAGGTCGCCCGCTACCTACTACAGCAGCATCTCATCTCTGCCCGATCTGCACATGCTCATGTGCTTAAGGCTGGGGGGCTTGCTGGTGGGTGGACCTGCTCTTCAGCCACTTTTACTTTTTCTTTTTTGGACGTGCATGCGTGCGTGTGTCTGTGTGTGTGTCTGTGTGTGTGTCTGACTGACTATGTTGCCAAAGATGGACTAGACCTCCTGGGCTCTAGCAGTCCTCCTGCCTCAACCTCCCAACAGGCACACACTGATATCCTTTCCAGCTCTAAAGGCCTTCCCAAATACAAGGGTAGACACACCTCGGATTGCCTTCTCTTCCTGGTGATCATTTTTGTGTGAGTGGATAGGTGGGTAGGCCAGGTGGAACTCAAGTCATGCTTACGTGCAAGCATGTAACCAATTGAACTATCAGCCCAGCCCCTCCTGGAGCTGCTTCTTAGGACATGCTTTAAACACATGCTTTCCCCCTGTCTGTCCCAGGCACAGCTAGGCAGTCAGGTTCACTTCACTGTCCATACCTTGGTTTTTTTCCTCACCCTTGCTTTATTCCCGTTGGGTACCTCTGCAGAAGAGGAAGAAAGAGCCCCTCGGGAACGGTCATCATGTAAATCCAAGAATGGCGTAGAGAACCTGGAAGGTGGAGGCCCCAAGAAGCCAGAAAGACCAGCCCAGGTAAGGCAGCTAATGCCTCTGACTTTGTGGCCCAGGGCTTGGGTTTTAGTGTCCCCTTCCAGCAAAGAGCCTCTTACTTTTTTATTCTAGTGCACCAAGCCCCTTCTCTTCCTTCTGTATTCAGTCTTTGTTTTCTTAGTTATCTTTAGATTTATTTATTTATGTGTATGAATGTTTTGCTTGCATGCCTGTATGTGCACTATATATGTACCATATATATATATATATAAGGGGAGAAGAGGACTTCAGATGCCCTGGAACTAGAGTTACTACTGTGAGCCACCATGTGGGTGCTGGGAACCAAACCTGGATTCGCTACAGGAACAACAAATCCTCTTAACCCTGAGCCATGTCCCCAGCCCCTGTATTCAGTCTTTATACATTATTGTGGCTATGTTTGCATTTTAGCCTCCTAAGGAGCTAGAAGCCCGAGCTGGAACTGACACCCCAGGGCGTGGAGAACGGAAGAAGAGTGTAATTGACAGCTCGGCTCCCGCAGCCAGTAAGCCACAAGTTAACGCCCTTGTGGCCCGACTGCCCGTGCTCCTTCCCCGAGCCCCACAGCCACTTGTCACACCCATTCTGGCTCCTAAGCTGTCTCCAGGCACTCTGAAAGTGGCTACATTGCCTCTGCCCACTAGGGTTGGGGGACCCCAGGCAGCTGTGCCCATCATTAACATGATCTTACCACCTGTTCCTACTTTATCAGGGCCTGGGGCTAGAATTGGGCCTGGGCTTGGGGCTGGGCCTGCACCTGGACCTGGACCTGGGCCTGCACCTGGACCTGGGGCTGGGGCTGGGGCTGGGCGAGTTCCACCTAGGACACTTCTTCTGCCTCGAGGCACAGAGAACAGGGAGGTAGTGATAAGTGGTGACCCACGACCCCATGACAAGGGTATCAAAAGGACAGCGGAAGTGCCCCTGAGTGAGGCCAGTGGGCAGGACCCACCGGTTAAAGAAGTGAAGCAAGAGGCAGAGGCCACAGTGAGTGAGGCGAAAAGGAAGCGGGGACGCCCTCGAAAAAAGCCGGGCGGGAGTGGGGAGAGGAGTGCTGCTCCGGAGAAGGCCGCAGCCACAGCTGCTGCGGACTCGCCCCGGTCTCCGAGGTCACTCTGGGAGACCTGGAGCTCCAGAGGAGAAAACAACTTAGTTGGGAGACCAGAAAGACTAGGGCCAATGGGTGACGCCAAGCAGGAAACAGTGCCTACTCAAGGTCAGGAAGATGGTGCTGTTTCCAAAGGAGAAAGGAGCCTGAGTTCCCAGCCAGCCAAAGAAGCAGAAGATAAAATTCCTCCCATCACCTCAAAAGTGAGTGTTATCAAGGGCGGAATTCCAAAGGAGGCCCTTTCATTGGTAAAGGGAGAGGCTGACACCACAACACAGGGTAACAAAGGGTTAAAGGGTCGTGGACTTCAAAGTTCCCTAACCCAAGAGCATAAAGACCCCAAAGCAACACCCCCATGATAGATAGCTCTGCGGGGAAGAATGGCTATGTTCATTTGAGCTCCACCTGCCTGCCTGGTAGAGGCCCTTCACTGCACCTGCTTCTCATTCAGCTAGTCTTTCCCTAAAGGAGCCCATGGCCTGGCTTGTATAGTGCCTGGCAGCTGCTTCAGACCTTTCCAGCTCAGTACCTTGGCTTTAATACAACCAGTAAATTATAATGACCTTCCCACCTAGATCCCTGTGCTCTCCTGGGGGAAACAGAGATAGGGTAAATGTGAATGTAGGTTAGGGATATTCTGGCTTCCAATCATAGAAAACTTAGAACTCACTTAAGACAAAAGCTGGTAATTGGCTTATGAAATTGGAAAGTCAAGAGGTAGTACTGGCTCCAGGTGAGGCTTGATCTGATCACTCAGTACGTTTCTCACGGCTTCACCTAATGTAAAATCATCCTTAGTTTGGACCATTCACAGCTGCCAGCACTCCTAGGACTGTGTGTGCCCATTCTATCTAAGCAGAAAGAAAGGGTATCACTGTGCCAGGAATCCTAGCAAAAGCCCAAAGATTACCATGATGAAACCAGCCTGGGTCAGGTCTATCCTTGATCAACAAGTGTGGCCAGGAAGATGTTTATGCTAATGTGTTTATTATATATCATGGACCAGCTTTGGAAAAGGTGGAATTGGCCTCCTCACACCAGACTCCCCAGATGGAGACTTGGGGTGGAGGGTAGAGAGTGGCTGCTGGAAGTGTGTCTTAGCTTTCTAGGCTAAGGTGAGCTAGACTGCTGCCTTTTCCCTGAGTCTTGCGTTTCTCTCACTGTGGTGGTGACATCTTATCTCATTGTAGTCTGGGAAGGACAGAGAAGGAAGCCATTCTCTTGAGAGTCTCTTACTTCTCATGACAACTTTTCCACTGTCTCACAGACAGCCCCTTCAATGGTCTGATTCTGACTCTCTGGGTCCCACTCCCTACCACCAGTCCAGGAAAGCTAGCCTGAGGTCACTTCATTCAGTCTGCAGCCACAAGGTGTCACTCCCTTGTCAGGACCGTGTGGGGTCAAGCTAGATTAGCCGAGGAGGTGGTACTGATTCTGTAAGTCAGGGAGCACCAGGGAACAGATCCAGATACTCCAGATGTATCCTTGGGGACAGCAGGAAACCAGCCCATATTAACTGAGGACCTACTCTGTCCTCGCCACAGGATAGCTTCTTGTCAGGGAATCTTGGTTTTTTTCCCAAGAAATACAGATTTTCTTTCAGGGAGATAACACCCATTTGTCCATTTATTTCCACAAGAGCAGATTTTTTTTAATTATAATAATATTTGATATCTATAAAGAAATATTTACTATAAATTATGAAATGCAATGAGTACCTGTGACCCATCATTCAACTTATACATTAAAACATTAAAAATTCTATTAGGTTATGCCCCCCTTCCCTGCCTCTTCTTAGAGGTAACCACTGTCTTTAATTTTATGCTCATTAATCGCTTGTTTATGTATATTGGCCATGTGTGTATATATTCTTTAAGAATGTATTATTTCATTTTGCTTGTATTTCAGCTTTACAAAAATGTTGTACTCTGTTAGTCCCTTGAGGTTTGCTCTTTTGCACCTACCATTGTTTCTAAGATTCATCGATGTTGTAATAGCTATGATTCATTCATTTGCATCTGTATAATACTGCAGCAAATACATACAACACAACCGACTTAGCCATTCACCTACTGAGTAACATTGGGCTGTTCCCAGGCTTTTGTTGTTATACACAATGCTGCTATGAACATTCTTGTATATGAGTGCCTTTGTTTTTAGTAAGATTTCTAAAGAGGTTTCTAAGATGGTCCTGGACGGTCCTTTTGGTCTGTGTACCCTCTGAGTTGGGAACTGTTGCCTCTTGTCTTACTTTATGGAAGAGTTTACATCATATTGAAATGAACTGGTCTTGAATGTTTGATAAAACTCACCTATAAAGCCATCTGAGCCTTATGTTTCTTTGTGGGCATGATTTTTTTTTTTTTTAATTTTGTTCTGTTTTGTTTTCTCAAGACAGGGTCTACTATGTCGCTCTGCTGTCCTACTCACTATGTAGATCCACCTGCCTCTGCTGGGACTAAAGGTGTGCCCAGCTCTTGGTAGACAGAATTTTTTTTAAAAAGATTTATTTATTATGTATACAGCATTCTGCCTGCATGTGTCCCTGCAGGACAGAATTACAGGTGGTTGTGAGCCACCATGTGGTTGCTGGGAATTGAACTCAGGATCATTTGGAAGAGCAGCTGGTGCTCTTAACCACTGAGCCATCCCTCCAGCCCAGGGAGACAGAATTTTAACTCCTGGTTCCAGTTACTTCATAACTATAAACTATTTGGGCTCCTGAGTCACTTTTCCTGTTTAGTGTGTATTTCATATCTCTTTTTTTCTTTTTCTTTTTCTTTTTCTTTTTCTTTTGAAACAGAATCTTATTATATAGCCCTGGCTGGCCTGGAACTGACTTCGTAGATAAGGCTGGCCTCAAACTCACAGAGATCCTCCTGCCTCTGTCTTCAGAATGCTGGGATTGAAGGTGTGCGCTACCATGCCCAGCTCATTGTTCTTGTCAAACATGAAGTTAATGTATTCTGTTTTCCTTTTCATTTCAGCAGTTTCCCCGTGATCAACTATACCAGAAATTTTAGTTGTAAATTTTCAGATGCTACTGTGGGCTTTGTTGATCCTCTCATTATAACTATCCAAAGTTTGTCCTACTTTTTTAAGGTTTGATTTTTATGTTTCCATATAGTTAGTAGAAGACACATTTTGATTTCTGCTTGTTTTTAGTAGCCCAGGCTGCCTCTAAAGCACTATGTAGCTGAAGATCACCTTGAACTTTTGATCCATCTGCCTCTGCTTTCCAAGTAGTAGGATTACAGACATGTGCCGCCAGGCCCCACTTCTGCAGTGCTGGGTTAGAACCCAGGGCTTCATGCATGCAAGGCAGACACTCTACCAACGGACCAAGATACCCTGCCCCTTTTATAATATCTTAATCGGACTGCTGGTTATATCTACAGGGTATCTTTTTGGTTTGGCTTGTTTTTTTGCAAGAACTCAAGACAGTCTTCGGTCATCAGCTTCCTGAGTGCTTTATTCTATGCTGTCAACCTCCACTCTTAGCTAAGGCTGAGGGTCACATGGTCACCAGTCAGAGCTCTGAGGTACATATTCAGGCTTTGTTTTGTTTTGAGACAAGGTCTAGGGATGGTCATCTCAGGATGACCTTGGAAGTCTGTGTAGCCCAGACTAGCCCCTAACTTGTGATCCTCCTGCCTCAGTTTCCAAAGTGCTGGAATTATAGGTGTATGTCACATACCCAGCTATTTTAAAACTCCACTTTTCCACAACCCATGAGGTTTTCTATGCTATATGATATTTTCATTAATATTTAATTTTTAAAATATTTAAATTACCTTCATGACTTTGTGTAAGTATGTGATTTACATATGTGTGCACATATGTAAAGGACTGAACTTGAAATTAGATGTCATCAATGGCTCTCACCCTACATATCAAGGAAGAGCAACTGTTGAGCCCAGCATTCCCTGTTTTGAGCTAGTGTTGGAATCCCTGATACTGCCTCCTACATGCTGGAATTACAGGTAGGCCTTCATGCCCCCAAGCCGTGATTGCTCCAGTTCTCACACACACACACATAAGCACTGCACCCACTTCACCATCTCCACGGCTCCCTCCATGACCTGTTTTGGTGTATGTGGTGGGATGATCAAACCTAGGACTTCGTGAATGCTCTACCACTAGCTACAACCCTAGTGTCTGTGAGTTATTAAAAATTTTATAAATTTCCAAATACCCCAAAATTTACATTTTTAAATCTTTTTTGATACTGATTTTTCAACTTTTATCATTAATGTTCAAATAATACGTCTCTGAAGAAGAGTATGGTGCCTTCATACCTGTAATTCCAGCACACTTGGGAGGCTGAGGCAGGAGGATTACAAGGTTGAGGACAGCCTGGGCTATATCGTAAATTCCAGGCTAGCTTAGGCTTCAAGTGTGAGACCATTTCAGAAAACTAACCAAACAAAGCCAAGTATGGGTCCATGCCTGTAATCCCATGCTTAGGATGTAGAAACAGGTTTGTCAATCTACAAGAATCCTGGGGCTGGAGAGATGTCTCAGAGGTTAAGAGCACTGGCTGCTCTTCCAGAGAACCTGAGTTCAATTCTCCACAACCACATGGAGGCTCACAACCATCAATAATGAGATCTGGTGCCCTCTTCTGGCCTACAGTGCAGGCATGCATGCAGGCAGAACACTGTATACATAATAAATAAATAAATAAATAAATAAATAAATAAATAAATAAATAAGTCTAAAAAAAAAACCTGAGAGCCTAAATTAGAAATAATTCTCCATTGGCTTCTCCCAGGAGCCAGGGCATGTACCAACCTAGCCACAAGCTGGCCCTTTGAAGAACCCAGAGTTAGTGGGCTGTAGTATAGAATGGTGGTATAGAATGTCCACCATATGGGAGGCTCAGGGTTCAAGTGAGGAAGTCCAGGCTTGTTAGTAGTCCCAGTCTTTAACTAGACCTATGGTTTTGACTGTTCACAATGCTAATTTGGGTGTCTGACCCCAGGGAACCTGGTTCTCCTACATGTTGCTCATCTTTTATGTAGCTTTCAGCATAATGCATTCTATTTTCTCCTTTCGTGTTCTCCCTTCCTTTCTAATAAACTCAGCAACATGCAAAAATTATGTGTAACTGTAACGGATCCAGAATCTCACTGTCCTTTGATAAGAGAGCTCTTGATTTCATCTCTGCTGTCATGGATGTATCTACGAACATGATTCTGGTATTTCGTCTTGTTTCTCGAAGTGCTAGGCACTTACAACACTGGTCTATGTGGACTCTGTCTTCAGACGTTCTGGTTGGGAAGATGACAGTGATGTCAACAGCAGTGCCAGTTTTCTGAGTGATAAGCACAGGGCCCCCAGAGCCTAAGGAGCAGCATGTAGATCGGAGAGAACTTCCTAGAAGAGGTAAGCAGGACAGTGGGATGATTCTAACTCAAAAGCAGGGACAGCATGGGCTGTAGAGGAACCAGAAACCAAGCTCCTGGTGGTAGATATAGGGACTTCAGTGGGGCTGAGTAATCTGGGGAGGCAGCATGGAAAAGGCAAGCAAGTGTGAGTTAGTCAAGACTAAAAAGGTGAAAAGTCAAAGACATGTATTCCAGAAGCAGCAAGGTTGTGGGTGTGTGGCATGACAATAGAGCATGGTAAAACCACAAGAAGTATATGAATTAAGGTCGTTAAGACTTGGTGGCAAGTGCCTTTGCCCACTGAACCATCTTACTAGCCTGATTTGCATGGATTATTAAAAATAGCTTTATCCTATTTTCAGATGTAACTTGGGGGCTGGAGAGATGATTTAGTCAATTAAGTGCCCACTGGACAAGCATAAGGGCCTGCGTTTAGATCCCCAGCATCCACTTAAAAGCCAGGCAGTGTAGTACACCTCTGACTTCAGTGCTGGGGATTGGGCAGAAATACAAGAATCCCTGAAGCTCGCTGGATCGATGAGCACCTGGTTCAATTAGAGACCACCTTCACAAGAAGTAAGATGGAAAGCAATCAAGAAACATACCCAGAGTTGACTTCTGCCATCAAAGTGGCTCTGTAGACAGGCTGGCCTCAAATTCACAAAGATCGGCCTGCCCCTGCCTCCCAAGTGCTGAGACTGAAGGAGTGTGCCACTACACTCAACCACAGTATTCTTTTATTGTGTTTTACTTACGTGTCTGTGCATGCATGCCAAAGTGCTTGAGTACAGGTCAGGAGACAACTTGGAGTCAGTTCTGTCCTTTCACCACGTGGGTCCTAAGAATCAAACTCAGTAATCAGGCTTGGTGTCAAGTCCCTCTGCCCACTGAACCATCTTGTGGCCTGACAGTATTTCTTTTGTCTTTTTTTTTTTTTTTTTTTTTTTTTTTTTTTTTTTTTTTTTTTTTTTGAGACAGGGTTTTTCTGTATAGCCCCAGCTGTCCTGGAACTCTCACTTTGTAGGCTAGCCTTGAACTCAGAGACCCACTTGCCTCCCGAGTGCTGGGATTAAAGGCATGCACCACTCCCACCTCCACCCTGGCTCTTTTGTCTTATTTATTTATTTATTTATTTATTTATTTATTTATTTATTTATTTGTATTTGGGGGAATTTCGAGACAGGGTTTCTCTGTATAATGGCTCTGGCTGTCCTGGAACTCGCTCTGTAGACCAGGCTGGCCTCAAACTCACAGAGATTCACCTGCCTCTGCCTCCCAAGTGCTGGGATTAAAGGCATACAGCACCACTGACCAGCTTTGTCTTTTTTAAAAAATAATGTTTTTGTTTATTCTTTGAGAATTTCATACAATATAATATATTCTTTGTCCTCAACTCCTCCCCCACCTCGCTACCCACCCGACTTCATGTTCTTTCTCTCTTAGAACAGAAACCACATGGAGTCCAGTTTGTTCTGACTGATTACTAGTGAGAATGGGACCTGCCCAGAAGTGCAGCTGATGTAACCAGTGTCACTCCATTGAAGAGAAGGGATTCTCCCTCTCGAGGCAGCTATCATTTGAGAACAGCTCCTTGGTTAGGAGAGGTTGTACCCGCTTCCCCACCTCCATGATGGGTTCTCTCTGGCGTGAGCAGGTCTTGTGTGTACTGTCACCGTCTCTGAGTCTGTCTGTGCGTCTGCTGTGAACAGCTCCCCAGAAGTCACTCACCACCTGTGGGTCTTACAGTCTTTCTGCCCCCTCTTCTGCGTAGAGCCCTGAGCTCTGGGAGGAAAAGTACGATAGCGAGGTCCCATTTAGGGCTGAGCCAACAATATCTCTTAAGAATGGAGGAGAGGGCTGCGAGTACAGCTTAGTGGTAGAGCACTGGGACTCGTGTGGCATGCACAAAGCCTTGGGTTCAGGCCCTGATACCACAAAAAAGGCAAAGAGGAAAGCTACCCACTATGCAAATCAGTATAGAAGTTCCTCAAAAAATACTAAAATACTCAGAAGTGAGTTCCAGTACTTACATAGATCCTGTCTCAAAAAAAAAAAAAATATATATATATATATATAAACAATATATATATATATATATATATATATATATATATATATATATATATATATTAGAGACAGAGAGAGAGACAGAGAGAGAGATGTGCCACAATGGTGATGAACCTTTAATCCTAGCACTTGGGGAGCACAGGATTTCTGAGTTTGAGGCCAGCCTAGTAAGATGCCCCCACACACACATGAATACATGTTTACTTAGTAAAGATGAAATATTGTTTATTGGAAAGATCATGAAAGCCAACTTTAGTTTTACCACTTACCATATGACTATTTTGTGGGGGTGGGGGGTGTGGCTGTGGAAGCAAGACAAGGGTGTCAGATTCTCTCTGGAGCTGAGGTTACATGTGGTTTTAAGACACCTGACATGTGAAGTCAGTGCTAGGGACTGAACTCTGGTCCTCCATAAGAACAGCAAACACTCTCAACCACTGAGCTGTCTCTCCAGACCCCACCAGATGGTCGGTTGGTTGTTCTGTGTATCTGGATGTTGTGCCTGTGTGTCTGTGCATAGTGTGTGTGCTGGTGCCTGCAGAGGCCAGAAGGCGTTGAATCCCCTGGAACTGGAGTTACAGAGACTCATGAGCTGCCATGCAGGTGCTGGGAATTGAACCCAGGTCCTTTGAAAGAGTAGCCTGTGGTCTTAACTGCTGAGCCACTTCTCCAGCTCCACAATATGATTTTGAACATTTATTGTCTAGTTTTTTCAAACTTTATATTGCAAGCCACTAGCAAACTATGAAATCTATTTAGAAGAATGCAAAACATTGTTTCTAAAAGGGAAATAAAATAAGCCCCAAAGTATGAGAGTGCTGCACACAGGTATTAGGTATTAGTTCATGAAACTCTTATTTCATATTAAAGATGCTCATGTATT
>CABHPP010114806.1:0-16951 GCA_902168425.1 Peromyscus attwateri | reverse complement strand
CTTACAGGAATGTGGGTGAGGGGTCACTTACAGGAGCAGAAATGACTCACAGACAATTGCATCACCAAGGCCCACCCCGGCTCACAAAAGCTGGGAACCTGGAGCACACTGTACACCCTGACAGCTCAAGGGTTGGAGAGTGTCCTTTCCAAGTGACTGAGTTGCTCAAAACCACTTGCAGGCATCTCAGGAGTCGTTGCAGCTTAACTCTGCTTATTCTGGCAGGGAGGGGCTTAGTAAATGTGGTCAGTTTCAGGGACTTCCTGAAGCTATTTTGAGTTGTTTACCTTCCTGCTTAAGAAGCTTCCCTGCAGTATGGAATGTTTCAATATGGGAGGAAACTGTTACACAACAGTCCCTACAAATACTTTTAAACAGCATGTTAACATCTATATAATCTTTCTTTATTTGTAGATGTAATAGGTGACTGTGTGGATTCTTAAGTGTACTTTTTATTCTTTTCTTAGGCTAGATTCTAAGGAGGGATTACTTCCTGATCTGATTGCTTTCTAACTTCTGGGTTCTAACATAATAAAACTGCATTCCAAGTCCTCTTTTGAGCTCAGAGCACTTGGAGCTTTTGTTCTTTGCTCCCTCCTCAGCCCACTGAGGGAATAGAAGAGAAGATACTTTGTGTTCCCTTCTAGTAGGTCACACTTGGTCCACAGGGCCCACGTGCATTTGTGTGGCTACTACAGTAATTACCCACATATTCTGTGGTTCTGATGCACATTCAGCTTGTAACCATCTGTCTGTTAAGCATTTGCTGAGACTGCTTGGATTGCTTCTTCTACTTTCCAGAAGTGAAAGGACTGAATTGGCACAGGACACACTGAGACCTAGTTCTCAGCACAAACGAGATCTATTTGCCCCAGAGAGACAAAGACAGGAGACAGAGGACAAGGAAGAAGAGAAAGGTGGGGGGGGTGCCTGCGCGCGGCGGGGGCAGGCGGAATATTTGTCCTGGAGGAACAAAGGACTGCTTCTGGATAGAGAGGAGACAGGTGTGACCCTTGGGCAAATGGCAGTTTATTAAGGGACAAGGGGAAACCCCCGTGTTAGGATGAGGTGTTTAATTTTGATTGAGCATGTTAATTAGGTGAGCCAAAAGGGGGCCTCTGATTGCTGGGCTAAAATACTTTGATAGCTGGGCCTTGTTAACCTCAGGAGGAGGAAGTGGCCAAATAAGGGAACAGGCCTTGGTGGCAGCTTTAGGAATGTAATCTGATGGTTTTTAGCAAGAGAGAAAGAGAAAGGTGAAGGGCAAACCTGTTAGTGCCATGCTTGCTGTGCTTGGGCCTGCTGGAGCCCTTTAAGAATACAGGACTCAGACAGCTGTGCCAGTGTGCTTTCACACCTCAGACACTTTAGCAGCTACTGCTGCTGCTGCTGCTGCTTTTTTTTATTTTTATTTTTTCGAGACATGGTTTCTCTGTGTATCCCTGGCTGTCTTGGAGCTTGCTCTGTAGACCAGGTTGGCCTCCAACTCGGAAATCCGCCTGCCTCTGCCTCCCAAGTGCTGGGATTAAAGGTGTGCACCACCACTGCCTGGCTAGCTTTTTATCTCTTGAGATTCAGTTTACCTTACTCATTCTGCAAAATGCAGGCAAAACATGTCTTCTTCTAGGAACCTATTCCAACAATTCTCCCATGTGTGGAGAGTGGAGAGAGACTTCAGTGTGTTTGTTCTGCTGGATCTGGAGCTCCAGAGACAGAGAGGTCTGGTGAATCTGTAATGCATCATCAGACTGGTGGAAAGGTCTTGTGAAGTCTGTCCGTTTCATCTATGCCATATGAAAACACTGGCTTTGATTTTTCTTTCCATACTGAAGTCTTAGAATGTCCCACTATTTTTTAGACCACTTTTTCCAATTGATTTCCATTTTGACAGCAAAAGGGAAGAGACGCCCTCTGATATCGTAGTAATGCATTCACTTTCTGTGGTCAGGAGAATGAAGTGTCTAGACTGGAAGACATAATGCAGCAGCTAAAATCAAAACGACGGGAAGAGCAGTGGCTGAAAACATCCAAGCAGCATTCTGAGAAAGAAGTAGAAGAGCTACGTCGTAATATTGATGACCTTTTGCAAGAGAAGAAGGAATTAGAACAGGAAGTAGAAGAATTGCACAGAACCATCCAGAAACATCAACAACGACAGTAAGCATTCGCCATTCTATTTTTATAATTCAGAGGGTACGTATGATATCAGTTCTGAAGGGCACCCTCCGTCAGCACTGCTTCATAAAACATTCTGTCTTTTTAGAAATTTCTTAGATCTAAACGGCAAAATAGTAAATGTTAGCCATATGTGGGTGGAGATCTCTAGATGTGGCAGTGGGAACTGAGAAACAATTTAATTGCAGTTAATTTAGTGCCCACATGGTGAATACCATTTAGGACAGCAAATATCTAAGATCTCCTGGTAAATAATATAAATCGGCTCTCTTTGTAGTTGTCTTTGGTGAACAGCATGACCATTCTCCATCCCAGCTACCACAGCAAAACATACAATAGGGTGTTTAAACCTTCTTTCTCCATGGCGTCTGTTTGGTCTCCTTGTCTTTCTGACCATTTTCTGTTGTTTTCACTGCATGCCCTTTGATTAGTGGAACTCTAGACCACTAGAGTAGGCTCCACGCTTGCCACCATGTGTAGAATCTCTCTCCAGTCTGTCCGGAAACACTGGACTCAGTCTCATCTCAGTGCACAGGCGGTCGGAACCCTGCCTCTGTCATCCTCCAGCCTCACACAGTGCTTGACCTGACCCACTTCTGCGCTCTTCCCAGCACCACTTTCTCCACCTCCACACCTCCACATCTTCCGTCCTCTTCCTGAAATGCCTTCCCAAGCCCTGTCTCTCTCCTGCCTTTCAAAACAGAGCTGGGGTGGAGAGACTGGAGAGTCGGCCCAACACTTTAAAGCACTGGTTGCTTTTTGGAGAGGATGCAGGCTTAATTCCCAGCACCCACATAGTGGCTCACAAACATCTGTAACTCCAGTTTCAGGGGATCTGACACCCTCTTTTGACCTTTGTGGATACCAGGCATTCAGTGGTGCCTATACATACATGCAAACAAAACATTCATACACATAAAATCTAAAAAAAAAAAAAAAAATAAAAAAAAAAAAAAGGCAAGGGGGTCCCCTTTTTATTAAGCCTTTTTTTTTTTTTTTTTTTCTTCTCAGGTACCCTGAAAAATTTAGGGTTAGCAGCCCTTGACATAGCCCTGCTCATGCAGTGCTGTGAGCAGCCAGAGTCAGTAGGGGTAATGGCTGGACCTCCATCTGTGGGTGCCGGCACCTAGTCAGTTCACAGAGCCTCTGTTGTCCGGTCAGTTACCGAAAAGGTCTTCTGTGGGGGTCCGTGGATTATGGCAGCTCTCTAGTTTGTGTCATTTAATCCAGACTGGACAAGGCTCAGGGTGGAAGGGAGGCCTGTGGCATGCGGAGTGAGGCATGTGATCACTGCCATCTAGGAGGGGACAGCTGAGGGATTACAGGTGCTGAGAAGAATGGGGTGGGGGTTCTAGCTACTTCTCCGTTACAGATGCGGGTTAAGAAGAGGACAGCGGGCAGGACAGTAGGCTGCCACTTCTGCCACTCTGAGAGTGATGAAAGAATCATTCCAGGAGATTGTGTCAGACCTGAGTGTCAGAGTTTTAAAAAGGCAAAAGTTCTCTGCATGCCTTTGTGTAAAGAAAGAAGAGAAGCATCAGTGTGATGAGTTTGTTTTCATGTTTTTCTGTGAAGCAGTCCATTTGCATTTTATTTTGTCGTGTTAGCCTTGAGTTACTGGATTTTGTGTCCCCCCCCCCCTTTTTTTTTTTTTTTTTTTGTCAAATCTTTTATGACAGTTTTACTCTGACATAAAGAAGTAAGTCACACAACCATGCAGTGTTTGGGGCTGACTGACCTGGGGACTGTCCTTGAAGACTGTCAAAGGAACTGGATATTATTATGTAGTTATTTCCTATATTTCTGTTTTTCAGAAAAACAATGTGGCAGCGCTGTCTTGGCCAGATGTTGACAGCACAAATCCATCAGGCATTTTACATAGTGTGCATTTACTGCCAGGAATATTCCATGTTTATAATAAGAGTATATTTTGAACTCAAGTTGAACATAACCAGTTGTAGCTACCTCTCTTAGAAAGTTAGTAAATTCACATTCTATGAGTGTACATATGGTCTGTTTCAAATCTCTCGATATTTATGTAATGTTTTAGGGACTTCATTGATGGGAATGTTGAGAACCTTATGACTGAACTAGAAATAGAAAAGTCTCTCAAACGCCATGAGGATATTGTTGATGAGGTTGCGTGCATGGAGAAGACTCTTCTGAAGCGGCGCTCGGAACTCAGGGAAGCTGACCGACTTCTGGCAGAGGCTGAGCATGAGCTCTCCTGCACTAAGGAGAAGGTAAGTCCGTCCGCTGTGGTTCAGACTGGGGCTCCTGTGGTGACACGAAACTACTGCCATCCAGCTATGACTGCAGGGACACACTGTCCAAGTCTGGACCCTGCCAGTCAGGAGCTGGGCATTCGGGTAAGTCATTTAGGTCCTCAGACTTTCTACATGCTGTTCAGTAAGGAATCAATAGCATGCTTTAAATTCCCGAAGCTGTTCAGATAGCAGCTTGTCTCTCTTCCCCATCTGAGTGTGTATGTTGGAGGGTTGTTGTTTGTTTTTAATTTGGACTCTTCAACCTGTGTCTTTTTAAATGACCAGTCAGATTCTTAGAGAAGTCGTACTTTTCTTCACGATGATAACAGAAGTAATGATGTTTTCAGTTCCTGGGTCATATAGATTTCCATTCATTTAAGTACAGCCAAGTTGAAATTTAAAAAAAAGATTCTGAGTTGTTCTTTGCTGGTAACTTACCTCTGTGGACTACAGAGTGAGTGATAATAACATTTTTTTAGGCCACGCAGAAGAAAGCCAGAGAGAGAAAGTGATTTCCCAAGCCTGTGTGGTGGCTATTTACAAGTGCCGTTTCATTCAGCGTCCCCAGCAGCCCTGTGAGGTGACTTAACTCGGTTTGCACATGCAGCTCAGAAGGGCTCAGAACTGCCCAGAGTCTCGTAGCTGAAGCTCTGCCTTCCCAAGAGTTCTTTACTAAAATGAGAAGCTAGAGAGGAAAAAGCCGCTGGCCACATGAAACACCTCAGAAACTATTTTCACTTTGCTAGTTTAACTTGAATCTATTTAAGTTAATAGAAACCTACTACTTGGGAACTAAATGAATGGTTTCACCTATTTAAAAAAAATTCTGTGGACTGTTGTTGCAGTACAACCCAAAGGTTTTTTGTTTGTTTGGTTTTGTTTTTTAACCTGTTTTTCAGGATGTTAGATCAGGCTTTATCTGCTAGTCCACACACAGGGTGTTGGGTCCTACACAGAGGTGGGCAAAGCATACCTCTAATTTAGGAGGCTGACGCTAACCCAGTGTAAACTGTAATGAGTTTCTGGACCTTCAACATTCCAACCCCTTTACATCGCTGAGGTCCATCAGTCTTTGCTGACATAGCCCCTTCCAGGAATCCTCCTTCACATGGTCTTAAATGAGAACAGGGAAGTCCTCATCTCTTTTCTTTCTTTCTTTTCTTTTTTCTTTTTTTTTTTTTCTTTTTTTTTTTTTTTTTTTGAGACAGGGTTTCTCTGTGTAACAGCCCTGGCTGTCCTGGAACTCAGTCTGTAGCCCAGGCTGGCCTCAAACTCAGAGATCCGCCTGCCTCTGCCTCCAGAGTGCTGGGATTAAAGGCGTGCACCACCACTGCCTGGCCCTCATTTCTTTTCTTCTGAGTAGTCCTTGTACAGTGAACATTCGGTCACTGTGTGGAGAAGTGGGCGTCACAACACTGGAGAAAACCTGTCACTTGTGGTAGTTTTCGGCAGTGGCAGTGGGCACACAGCGGAGGGGCCCACAGTGGAGGGGCCCACAGTGGAGAGACCCACAGCGGAGAGGCCCACAGCGGAGAGGCCCACAGCGGAGAGGCCCACAGCGGAGAGGCCCACAGCGGAGAGGCCCACAGCGGAGAGGCCCACAGCGGAGCCACTCTTTCTCCTCCCAGGGACTCGGCACAGCTTGGAAAGAAGGAGGGGAGAGGAAGTAGCTAAATGTGCCAGACATGTTCAAACCTGCCTCGGAAGACTAAAGCTCCTTCCTTCCTGGGCTCTGCCCATTGCTTTGCTAAAGAGTCAGCAGAAAGCAGCTCTGAAGAGCTGCCGTGACATGTCTAGTGCTGTGGACCCTGTCAGCGAGTATACATTCATGGGACAGTTCGTAAACAGACATCACACACAGACACCTTTGACTTTTCAGGCTGGATATGAGTCAGTATTCAGCCAAGTGCAAACTAAATCTCCTTTTTGATCCATTAAACCTCTTATTCTAGGCAGATCAAGAAACCAAGTTGATATTTAAAAAGTGTTTTTGCCAAATCTAGCACAGGAGTATTTCCAAAGACTTGAAAAGAATTTGGTATTTGTGTTCCTTAACTATAAGCAAATCACCATCACAAAGTGAGAGTCCATTTCAGCCAATAATGTCTGAAGTAAGAAGAAGCTATGTGGAAGATTGGCAGCTTGGTAAAATTATTGCCATTTAGTTGGCTAGATTTGATGTAATCACATTTTTGAAATAAAAAATTATCTCCAGTCAGTCTCATCATCTTCAAACAACTTTTTCATAAATGCTTTTTGTTTACACAGATGTGATTTTATATCGTTCCTTTCACAGTGCTTATACCATTTACGGTGTTTTTCTGGTCTAACATACTCAAACATCTGTGTGCTGCTACACTGTCGTTTTAAAGACTAAACAGTATTCTGTTTTAATACACTGTCACTTCATCTTTTGTCGAGATTTAGCTAGTTACATTTTTACATAGTAATTATTTGCTTCTGGACAATTTTCTAAGTATTAGAGAGTCACAGCAAAGGAATGTTTTCAGGTTTTTCTCTTTTTATCTTGTTTTCTGAGAGTTGTACCAGTTAATACTGTGAATAACTGTGGTGAGTACTGTAGCCAAATTGTTTTTAATGATAGTTTCTCTTCTAGACAAAGAATGCTGTTGAAAAGTTTGCTGATGCTGAAAGAAATCTATTACAAGCCGAGTCAGATGCTGAGACGTTAGAAAAGAGAGCCCAAGAGACTGCGCTTAACCTCGTGAAAGCTGAACAGCAACTGAGGTGGGTGGACCCCGGCCGCTGAGGGCTTAGGTGCACAGAGTAATGGTTGATGCATGCTAAGCCTGAAGGACCGGGGCATAAATATTCCCTTGTAGATTGCTCCAGGCTGATGCAGAGGACTTGGAGCAGCACAAAATCAAACAAGAAGAAATCTTGAAAGAAATAAACAGAGTTATAGCAGCCAAAGATGCAGATTTCCAGTGTCTGAGCAAGAAGAAGGAGAAACTGACAGAAGAGTAAGTAAAGGCTCTGGGGGCTGTGCTGGGGTGCTGCAGCCACTGTGGGCATCGGGCTCCTTTAGAAGCTGCTCAGTGCTGCCCTGCCTTGTAGGCTCCAGAGTCTGCAGACAGACATTGAGACAGCACAACACAATGAGGATCACCACCTCCAGGTCCTTAAAGAGTCTGAGACTCTCCTTCAGGCCAAGAGAGCTGAACTGGAAACACTGAAAAGCCAGGTATGGCTAGACCCTCGGAAAAGGCTAAGACGTATTTGTTCTTGAGGATTGCTGGATAAGGTTTATTTGATTGTAGAAAAGATGGAAAAGTACGAAAAGTATTAAGAATGTGTACATCCTGGAGTCACACTTCCGGCTCTCCCCTTTCAGGTGACAAGCCAGCAGCAGGAGCTGGCTGTCCTAGACACTCAGCTGGGGCATAGAAGGGAAGAGCTGCTCCTACTCCAGGACAGCCTGGTCCAGGCAAGAGCTGACCTCCAGGAAGCCCTGACACTGGGCGAGACAGAAGTCGCTGAGAAGTGCAGTCACATCAGGGTATGTTTGGGAGTAGGCTTTCTTAGAAGTCCTCGGCAGTGCTGTAAGTTTATTTTGAAGTTTTTCCCTGGTTCTTCCCAAATGGAGATAGAAATGCCTCCTCTATCGCGCTGTTTGGGTGTGTGTTAATGTGTTGGTGATGAGGCAATCAGGTAGCATCTGGATATACTCTGGGTTCTCTTGCTTCTTGGCTTTCTCATGTCTTTCCTGTCCAGGAGTGCCCTTATCCCAGTCACAGGCTACATCCCATTCTACCTGTTTCTCATAGCTCAGCCACATGCAACCTCCTGGTTTTTTTCAGTTGCTCTTAAGGAGTTTCTTTCTCATGCATCTGATAGGAGCTGCTTGTCTACTGAGCATCTCAGTCTGTGATTGTGTCTGTGCCCCTAGCCTTCCGCCATGACAGCCCCTGAGGCTGGTGACCGTGTCTGTGCCCCCAGCCTTGTGCCCTGACAGTCCTGTGACTGGGAGCAGCCTTTGCTTGGGGTAAATGGCACAAACACATTTGCATGAACATATTACTTTTTTCTATTACACAGTAGATGTTAGTGCAATATATAGTGCTTGTTCTTGGTACCAAAGGCAAAAATTGCTGTAAACTAAATTACAAATTAGATGTATGCGATAAAATAATAACAGAACTAACTCCTGTGAAAGGGATGCCAATTCTTAATTTCACAGAGGAGATGACTTTTATTTAAACACAGGAAGTAAAGTCACTTCTGGAAGAGCTGAGTTTTCAGAAAGGAGAACTGAATGTCCACATCAGTGAAAAGAAGACTCAGCTTGCACTTATAAAGCAGGAGATGGAGAAAGAGGAAGAAAATCTTCAGGTAGTTTTACAGCAGCTGTCAGAACATAAGACTGGTGAGTTTAAAGAGCAAGTCTCAAAGTGTGAGGCTGGGGACCTCTGACTGCAGGCCACAGAAAAGCGCAGCTGGCCAGAGTCACACCTTCTGGATTGTATAAGCTCACTGATAAGCAAGAGGAGCAAGTTATAAAAGAAACATTAGTTTGTTAAGGTTGATTTAAAGCAAAATAACCATATTGGTGGCAGATTAGCGTATGCTGATGGAAGGAAGGACTCTTAGAGCTGATGGAGTGTAACTGAGACAGTTTTAAGACTCCAAATATTCAGACTTGTAAAACCAATTTTGTGGGGTATTTGATCACATGTGAAACCCAAAGCTGTGTTAATAAAATCAGCCTTGGATCAGTTGACAGGAATTAGCCATAGAGAGTACGGAGGACCCAGGAAGATGGATAGAAAGACGCACAGGAAGGAGTAGGGAGGGACTTGAGTTTCACGGTATTTTTTGTTTGGGACATCTGAAGAGAGGCTTTCTTGCTGGATCTCTGGCCAAAACGGAGAGTCAGTTGGTTGCTTCTTGGCCTCTCTTAGCTAGCAGGTTTTCACCCCAACATCTGACTCCAGAGTCTTTATTGGTAAATAGAACAGTAGAGACTTAGTTAAAAACTACATTTGGCTGCCACGGTAGAGCTGGTGCTGGCGGGACTGGAAATCCTGCCAGGCCTCAGGGCTGCAGGACCACAGATGGTAGTTAAAATATTCAGGTGCTGCCACTAAGCTGACTAAAAACCAACAACTCAAGTGTCCATTTCTACTCATCCAAAGAGGGCCAACCTTTATGTGTATGTACCACAGCAAGATTTCTAATTACAAAACTGGGAGGAAAAGGCTTATGTTTAATATTTAATGACATGTAAAAATAGAATGAAAAATGTAGGTGAATGGTGACTATGGGATATAGCCCAGTTATTTTATTTATTTATTTATGTTGCCATCATGTTTTATTTTATGTGAGTATAGTGTAGTAACGTGTGTGCATGCCTATGTGTGTACACAGCCCAGAGGAGGACATCTGGGTCACTCTCTGTCTTTCCTTGAGACAAGGGCTCTCACTAAACCTGGTCCCAGTGACCCTCCTGACTCTGCATCCCACCCTACCCCACACATACACACAGAGAACACTACAGTTACAGGGGCCCAGCCACACCACAGCCACACACCAGTCCTCAGACCTACATAGCAAATGAGTTTACCTGCAGGGTCCTGGAAACCTGTCTGGGCAGTGAGGGATGGGGAGAAAACAGGCAGACATGCACACAGAACAGTGGGGACCAGTGAGCTACACTCATTCTGCCAGAGCAGCACCAGCTTCACAGCGGCCTGGATCCTCAACTCGGTTTATTCTGTGCAGCACAGTGGGGTTGGGGTCCAGTCTCAGTAGGAAGTCTCTCAGGCTGTAAGTATCTGGGAGGATGGAGCTGCACTTGCTAGTCTGTGCCCCGACTGTCAGTGTTCGTGAGCTAAGGGAAGGAAGGCTTTGCCCAGTCAAGTTTTCTTCCACCTGAGGACTGGGAATTCCTGGGAATTTTAGGTAATTACCATTGACTATGGGTCTGAGGCCATGCCATGTCAAACAAAGTGTACTGAAATAAAACACCCCAAAATGCTGTTGTAGTAGTCATCTTTTGAATTATTTTATTACGCTGTTTTGTTTATTGTGTATGTGCATGTGAGGAACAGTGTGGAAGTCTTTTGGGGTGTTGGTTCTTTCCGCCATGTGGGTCCCTCCTATTGATCTCAGGTCACCAGGCTTGGTGGTAAGAGCCATGTCACCAGCCCTTTTAGAGATTTCTTTATTACATTTATTAGTACTTATCATTTGACTGTTGGACTTCTGATATTTACTTTGTAGATTGTCCCCAAAGAACAAATACCTATATTTTCAAGTTTTTCCTATTTTAATTAATATTTTTTTCATATGAAATGTACTTAGCTCATTCTATGTGGATATAAATGCTCCTAGAATCAGAATTTTATTCAGTGTTTTTAACAAATTAGTGTTGTTTTTTGGTTGGTTGGGTTTTTTTTTGGGGGGGGGGGGCGCGGATAGTGGGTTCCAGACAGGGTTTCTCTAAGTAACAGCCCTGGCTGGCGTGGAACTTGTTCTATAGACCAGGCTGGCCTCGAACTCACAGAGATCCACCTGCCTCTACCTCCCAAGTGCTGGGATTAAAGGCATGCACCACCACCACCCAGCTAAAAATTAGCGCTTTTTTTTTTTTTTTTTTTTTTGGTTGTGAGCCTAGCCTTTAACGGCTGAGCCATCTCTCCAGCCCAAAATTAGCGCTTTTAACACTACATTCAGAAATATTTTTCCTTTACGAATAAAATCAGCATTTAGGCAGTTCAACATAATTGTGTTTCTGTGTCAGTCAACAAGGAGTCACAGTCTGTTCTGTTCTGTTCTGCTCTGTTCTGTCTCCTGGTTCTCTTACTAGCACTGACCCTGCTTTGTCTCTTTCAGAACTAAAGAATGTTGCAGACATACTGCAGCTTGAAAACAGTGCGCTCCAAGGTCTGAAGCTACAGCATGACCAAAAGGTGACGGAGCTGGAGAAGACGCAGGTGGATGTGCTAGAGGTACTGAGGAAAGCCTGTGCCTTTGCCCACAGCCTTTCTCCTCAGGGTTCTGAAGTCTCTCCTGTCTGATTCAGGAGAAGCTGGAACTGGAGAATTTGCAGCAGACAGCTCAGCAGCAGAGCAGGGAAGTCGAGTGGCAGAAGCAGCTCCTGGAGAGGGACAAGCGGGACCTGGATCGAGTGAGGGCTGAGACCCAGGCACTGCAGTCGTGCATCGAGTGTTTGACTAAAGAAAAGGAAGACCTCCAAGAGCAGTGTGAGACTTGGGAAAAGAAGTCTTCACACGCCAAAAGGTAAGAGAGCTGCTGTAGTGCTGTGTGTCTGTAATCCCAGTACCCAGGAAGCTGAGGCAGGGGCATTGCTGTGGATTTGTGGCCAACATGGCCTACATAGCAAGTTCCAATTACCAGTGCTGTTTAGTAAGATCCTGTCTCAAAACAGTAGCAAAAGCCTAGTGCACGCCTTTAATCCCAGCACTTGGGAGGCAGAGGCAGGTGAATCTGTGTGAGTTCAAGGCCAGCCTGGGCTACAGAGTGAGTTCCAGGAAAGGCGCAAAGCTACACTATTTTGCCTGGGGTTGGACCGTAAAGCTTGCCTTTCAAGCATGAGGACTTGAGTTCAGTCTCCAGAGCCCATGTTAAAACAGGAACAGCCCGACAGGAAAACCCACACTTGTAATCCCAGCAATTGGGAGGTCTCTGGAGCACCCAGGCCGGCCAGCCTAGTCTACATGAGCTCCAGGCCACTGAGAGAGACCCTGCCTCAAAAAGACAGCAACTCGTAAGTACCTGAGGGTGTCCTCTCACACACACACACACACACACAATCTTTTGCTGAAAACAGTTGGAAAGGAACATTTTGTTCATTTCTGTAAGAAGACAGATTGTTCTCAGATCAATCTACATATTCAAAACAGTTGCAGTCAAAATCCCAGGAAGCATTTTTTTCTGCCTTGTTTAGAAATTCAAAAGTTGATTCTAAAATTTATAAAGAAATGCAAAAGACCTATAATTCATAGAATTCTTTAGACATAGCACATAAAAAAAGACAAAAACAACAGCAACAAAAAAACTTGAGGAAATAAGAAAAAGATTTAAGACTTCATATAAATGATAGTAATCAAACCCTATGATACTGGTGTATGATACTGGTGTGATACAGTATGATACTGGTGTGCACCAGATAAGTAGATCCATGGAACAGACTAGAACAGAGGATCTCAATGGTCCTGCTGCTTCACCCTTTAATACAGCTCCTCATGCTGTGTGACCCCAATCATAACATTATTTTCGTTGCTACTTCATAACTGTAACTTTGCTACTGTTATGAATCCTAATGTAAATATCTGTTTTCCCAATGGTCTTAGGCGACCCCTGTCCTACCTACCCCCAAAGAGGTTGTGACCTACATGTTGAGAACCGCTGGAATAGAGAGAGGCTCCAGAAATAAACTGTGATATATGAAGCACGTGTTTTGAGAAGTAGCTAAAGGCATCTTTTCAACAGAGAAATAGTCTTTTTAGATTTATTATTGTAAGAATTGAAGATCCAAAACCCAAAATGCAATACATATTTTCACTATATAAAAAATGGAGGAGTAGAGAGATGGCTCAGCAGTTAAGGGCATTGGCTGCTCTCCAAGAGGATCTGAGTTGGATTTTTACCACCCACTGGCAGCATACAACCACATGTAATTCTGGTTCCAGGCAATCTGGCACTCCCTTCTGGCCTCTGTGAACACTGGGCATGCAAGTAGTGCACAGACGTACATGCAGGCTGCACACCCGTGCTCATAGAGTAAGTAGTGCACAGACGTACATGCAGGCTGTACACCCGTGCTCATAAAATAAGCAGACACAATGGTTCCGTAGGTAAAGGTTCTTGCTACCGAGCCTGGGACACCCTGAGTTTAATTCCCTGAACCCACAAAGTAGAAGGAGAATACCAACTCTTCTAAGTTGTCATTTTATCTCCACACATGCAACACGGCATGTGCATGCCCCCTCCCCAACTGAATAAATAAGTGTAAAAAAATGAGCCATAAATGTAAATGTAAAAATTAAATATGAAACTTAAGAGAAGGCAAGCAAGCCCTCTGTGACTTTGAGTAGGACAAAAATTTTCTTAACTCCGGCACCAAAAACATGATCCATATAAAACAATAAAGTACAGGGGTGGGGAGATGTCTGAGTGAGGACCTGAGTTCCAGGACTAGAACTCATGTTAAAAGCTAGGCGTTAAGGAGTGAAGGCAAGCTCCCATGGGCCCACTGGCCAGCCTGTTTAGTCAAGAGTGAGTTCCAGGTTCAGAGAGAGACTGTCTCATTTCATGCATGCCTGTAGCATGAATCTTAAAAGTCTTATTAATAAAATCAAACCTCAGCCAGGTATTGGGGTGAACACTGGAAGGTCAGAGAAATAGAACAAGCCACAGCTATCTCACCTTGCCGGATCTTCAGCTGGTCTTGCTTCCTCAGACTGGAGGCCTCTGAGTCTTCATCCAGAATGGGTCTCAGCTGAACTGCTGCTAGAAGCCTGAATGCTTAACCAGGCCAAATGCTTCTCCAGGCCAAATGCCTCTCCAGGGCAAATGCCTCTCCAGGGCAAATGCCTCTCCTGGGCAAATGCCTCTAGTTTCTGGTCCTCACGCCTTATATACCTTTCTGCTTTCTACCACCACTCCCTGGATTGAAGGCTTGCTTTCTGGGATTAAAGGCGTTGGTCACCATGCTTGGGTGTATCCTTGAACACATGGATTTCTGTCTCTGGAATGCTAGGATTAAAGGCGTGTGCTACCACTGCCTATCCTAAAAGTATCTAGTGGCTTTTCTGTTCTCTGACCCCAGATAAGTTTATTAAGGTACACAATATTTTGGGGAATACAATACCGCCACACATGCCTGTACAGGTAAGCATACCTTATGTGCTTACACATAGACATAAAATTAGATAAATAAAACAGGACATTTAAAGCTGACAAGAAGGCGTACCAGATGCTGGGGTTGTGCATTGAGAATTCCAGCACTCTTGGGGAGAGACGCGAGGCAGGGATAGGAAAATCACCTGGAAGTCCACATGCCAGCCAGCCTGGAGAACACAGTCTAGCAGAAACATGATGAGAAGCCATAGCAGGGAGAAAGGGAGTCCCTGGAGGCTGTGCTCTGGCCTGTGCTCAGACATATGCACAGTAGTGATAACAAGTGATCTTAGTAAAAACTGGTCGTGTAAGCCAGGTGTGATGGTATGCACCTTTAATCCTTGCACTCGGGAAGTAGAGCATGTGGATCTCTGAGTCTGAAGTCAGCTTGGTCTACAGAGCAAGTTCCAGGACAGCTAGGGCTCTGTAGAAAGACCCTTACTCAAAAAATCAAAATAAAATAAATTTAAAAATAAAAACCAGACATTTAAGAGATTACTTCAATAGACACTATTGAACATAATAAAACTACATGACAAGTGTTAGGAGAAAAATTTTTTCAGCCATGTGTGTAATATAAGTCCACAAAATGTATGTTATAAAGAGCCTTCAAAACTTGATAGGAAATAACCTAGTTTTTTAAATGGGCAAAAGATTTGAACATACCTTTTCATAGAAGATACATAATGGAAAAGAAGTGCATGAGAAGGTGCCCAGCATCATTCCTCACCAGGGAAACCCAAGTTAAAACCTCAGTGAGATGACACTTGCTAGAATGGCTGTGATGTGGGCAGACCCTATTGTACATATAGTGTGTTTCCTGCTTTTTCACCTGCTGATGAGTTAGCAGTCTGTGTTCATCACTCACTTTTATTTTGTTTTGTTTTTGGAATTTTGAATGTCGCATGTAAAACTTTAACTTAGTGAATCTTTTGTTTTAATCTCCTATTCGAAATGCTGGTAAGGTATCTTTTGAAAATGAGTTCCGGCGTCTTAAATCCCAGCCTTATCCTCATCCCGACTTCCTACTGCACACTGTGGAAGGTGGCACTGGCCCTCAGGTGGCTTCATGTTGGGTGCTTTCTGCTTAATAGTCTGGTTTGTTCCATGGCAGAGTTTTAGCAGCTACAGAAGAAAGCAACAGAATGGAGCGGTCAAACTTAGGGAAGCTAGAGCTGCGTGTCAGAGAGCTGCAGCAGGAGCTGGAGCACCTGAGCAGAGACAAACTGGCCTTGCACAGCGACATTTCCACAGTGCAGCAGCAGCTACAAGGTAAGGGATGGACTCTGCAGCCCGCAGCCTGCCCGCAAGAGAAGTGATGGATGCAGAATGGGGCGTGGGATTGCTTTCTAAAGTTCAGTTACGGATTTATTATACCACTCTATAAATATACCGTCTAAATCATAGACTTTAAGACACACATGATACATGAATTTCATCTTAAGCTGTTTTTTTTAATCTAATTTATGTTCCTTAGAGAACAGTTTAAAATTAGAATATATAATATATATATTAATAAAAGTTACTTTTGGGCCAGTGAGGTGGCTCAGTAGGTAAAAAGCACTTGCCATAAAGCCTGACGACAACCTGTCCTTCAAGCTCACAATAGAAGGAGAGAATTGACTCCCAATGTTGACCACTGTCCTCCACACTGATGCATGGCACATGCTCATACTCACACAAAGACACACAATAAATTGACATCACCCCTCATGTCATAACTATGACGTGTGTGTGTGTGTGTGTGTGTGTGTGTGTGTATGTGTGTGTGTGTGTGAGAGAGAGAGAGAGAGAGAGAGAGAGAGAGAGAGATTGAATGCAAATAGTAATAGTAAAAACGTCTTTTATTACCAATGCTTCTGTTAATTTATTTAGGAGAAACGGCTAAGTATTTGTAGGTAATAATGTACTTGTTAAGCATGTATCATGTTCTAGTCATGATGTATGTACTGTCTCATTTTTAATCATGTGACAAAACCAGATCTGGTGATACACACCTGTAAACTCAGCACTCAGTAAGCTGAGGCAGGAGGAACATAAGTTCAAAACCAACTGGGCTACATAATGGAACACTGTATCAAAAACAAAATCTTTGGAGCATTTGTGACATAGAACCAGTATTCTGTCTATAAGTTCTTGCAGTTTGCTCAAGATTGCATAGCTAGCAATGGATACCAATTTTATCTAGGATTGTCTTCAGGAAAGAGTCTGCGAGGGTTACATTTCCACAAGTAATGTACAATATACCCATTCTAAACCATGAATCTCACCAACAGTATTATCTAAATGTTTACTCTTTAATATGGAAATCTTTGAAAACCCCTACCTGGGTTGTATGTGTAATTGTCTTTTGTCCTTTAATAAGATAGTGTGGCATCATCATTGATTTGACAAAAATAAATATAAATTCAGTTCTGATAAACTTTGGAAGGGGGATCAAGTGGAAAACTATATGTATATGTGTAAGTAACATTTTATGAAAATGTTTTTGTAGATAAACGGGAAGCCATAATCTCCCTACAGGAGGAACTAGATAGTACCCAAGACCATTTGGACCTAGCAAAGCAGGTAAGTTTCACAAATATAATTGGCTTCTTACTGTTGGTACCACAGCACCATAGCCC
>CABHPP010114805.1:8176-55883 GCA_902168425.1 Peromyscus attwateri | reverse complement strand
TATATATATATATATAATCCTTTATAGCAGTTAGAAAGTCTGTTTTAATGGGGAGAATATTTTGCTAACACAATGTATCTCCTGAGGAAATCAGGAGGTATGCACTTTATATTCTTTCTGTTTAGTCACAGTGGCAGAGAGGCTTCATAACTACATCTAACAAATGTTGAGTTAACTAAAGCTGAAGCTTTCAAAAGGTGGTGTTCTTTTTAATGTAATCAGAGAGTTTATTATAAATCCTCAAAAAAAGGGTCATATATACTTCATTAGGCTGTGTAGCTTGGCCTCCACAGAGCACCTGTTGGTGATTCTTTGTATCAGTGTGCTGAGAGACTCGTCTCGTGTGCTCTTTGCAGCCGATTAAGCACTGCTGCCTTTGGACACTTATTCTCACTGCCCTATGAGTGTTGTCGCACTGGTAGGTCCGTGTGTCTCTGAGGCACTGTGGCTGCCCCACAGAGGCACACCTACTCATTTGCTTGGTGGTTAGTTTATAGAGTAAGAAATTAATTGTCAACCAGTATCTTGTTTTGTGAAGTATTTGACATATTGAATATGGCTTTGATGATTAAAAAGAAATCTATTAGAAGATACTAATTAGAGGATGAGTCTCGAGATTGTCAGTGTTTGCCCCTGGGTGTGCTAATGAGAACTTCCACTCCTTGGTAATGTTTGCAAAAATAAAGGAGGAGTTCATTAGAAATCATATATTTTCAGGAGGTTATTACAGATCTTCAGGAAAAACTCCTTTGAGCTCTTATTAAATTAAATTTACATATGTGTTCATCTACAGTATTATTGTTACTTGAGGCTAGGTTTGTTTCTGAGATGGGGTTTCACAATTCAAAGTACCCTGAGTCACAGATTGATTGGTGTCTTGTGCAAATGTTTTTCGTTGTCACCCTATAAAATCTTTGTTTGAAAAAAGTAATTTGCAAAGCTGGATTTGTTATAGGAAATGCAGCCAAGTACTTTACAGCATCAGGGAGGGCTTGGAAGATTGCTGCCCCCCCCCCAAGCGAGCGTATTCTGTTCCACTTGTCTCCCTGAACTTGTAGTTATCTCCCTGTGGCAATATGGGTGTCCTTTCTCCTCGTTACAGCATCTTTAAGAGTTTAAATACTAGGAGTACAAGATGACTCTACCAAGATTTTTTTTTATTATTTTATCAAGAATTTATTTGTTTTAATAGTTTTATCCCTGTTGTCATCTTTATTACATTTTCTCCTTTATCTCAGTATCCCAGTAGCCCAGCTGTGAGTGTACTCTGACCTGTTTGCGAAGTCCAGCTGTTGTCTAAGCATCACAGGTACTAACATTTGGTTGGCCCTGTTCATATCCCCATTTATAGTGGGTTCTCCATCATTGACCCTGTAGTGCATTCCTGCTGAGCTCCTGGCCTGGCTCCAGAGAGCAGCACCAGCCCTACTTCTTCCTTTGTTTAACCACACCTTTTGTTCTCTTACCTTTTGTTTCTCTTATCACCCTAGGAGAATCTTGTCTGAGAGTCAAGGATCAGAGAGTCTCCCAAGGATCAAAGGCCTATGCAAACCTTGGTTCAGGACCCCCCCCCCCCCCCCCCCTCCCCCCCCCCCACCCCCGTACCCCAAGACCTTGGTACCTGAGAAATCAAGTAATTTGCACTTGGCATTTGGTCTCTGGGAGCTCCTTTTAGGGTGCTTTGAAGGTACAGAAATTAACTGGCTAAAATATAATAGAGAGTAAATAAAAGTGCCCTGGGTGAAGGGAAAGTGCTTCAGTCCTTCCAGGCTGGACCCCTGCTGCAGCCATGAAAGACTAGATTCATTCTTAAGATGCCTCTGAGTCTTGATTCCATGGACCCTGTGAACCCACACACCCGTGCCAGGACGCAGTTACATTCCTTCACTGTTGACTTACTAAATGCACTCCCTTAGTAGCTACTTAGCTCAACACTCACATATGTGAGTAATTGAATACTTTTAGTATATATTTTATATTTAATATTAAATTCTGTGTGTGTGAAGAGTTTGTTTAAGTCATTATTACTGGTTTCTGAGAAGAGACTAGTTTTCCTCACATCTTTTTGCTCACTTTGTAGCATATCATCCAGATGTTGGTCCTAACTCATTACAGAAGGGTTCTTTGGCAGGGCTGAGCACTAGTTGCAAACTCATTGGATAAGCTTGAGTTTGGCTTTGCAACCTTGTATTGAGTGCAGTGATGTTATGCGACCCATTACTAAGGGTTTGCTGAAATCAGGCAGGTCTCAGCCTCAGACATAGCCACACTTTTCTTTTTTCCTGTCAAATAATCGTTTCTAAGAAGGATTGGCATTTTTGGCATTTTTAGTGCTCCTATGCTACATCTAGCAGTTTCTTCTCTAATTTTTCACAATGCTGTATTCAAGCTCATTTGAAGCCTTCCCTTGGCTTGTCTAGCTTCTATTTCCTTTAAATTTGTGACCTTTTTCCACTTCAACTTTTTGTTAACAAAGCCTGTGATTGTTTATATTCACTTGGATGAATTTACAAAGATACTGGTAATCAAGGAAGCCAGAAAGATGTCCAAAGAGGTTGACATTTGTGCATTAGAGTATCACCACCTCTTCACTGGGCCTTTAAACAGTAAGGGAGAGATAGCATCAAGAAGGAGTTTGGAAAGTCTAGAAAACAAAGCCTTTGAGAAAAATCTAAGGATGGCATATCTGTCTCTGAAGAGGAAAAGCCAAAAATTCTTCATGTGAAGTTGGATTGTGATAGCCAAGAGTTGTGCACATTCCCGAGGGACCAAACAAGGAAATGAACTTAAGCTGTGTTATTCAAGGATTTGTATTGAGTATAAGTAGAATTTTATGATTCTAAATAGTATTCATCTCTGGAATGACTTTCTGGAAAAGTTGTGGCTTTTCTCCACTCCAAACTCTCCTAAAAATAACTGGTTTTCATCTGCAGTACCTTAGGAGCCCTGTAGTGCCACCCCCATCTGTAGTGCCCCCGCAGGCAGACAGGGACTAGCTGACCTTCACATGTCCTTTCTTTCTCGGGGAGGCTCTTGTCACAAGCCTCATTTCACATCTAGAGCTCTGCTGCATTGGGTTGGGTCTTGTGCCTCCTCAGCATGCCATTTCAAGCGCTGTTACGATTCCCTCATGAGTCCGCTAATGGAAAGTGACCGTGAAGTCTGTTGTGCTGTTCTTAGTGTAGAGATGAACCTCCCCTCTATCTTTAGCTAAGACGTGAATACTTCATGTGGTACGCCAGCAGTTCACAGAGAGGGAGGTGCTGGAATGCTCAGTTTAAAGATGGCCTTTATTTCCTTTTTACCTCTAACATTTTGGCAGAACTTTTTTTTTTTTTTTTTTTTGGCTGTATTCTTGTTTTTATGTTGCCTTCATATCATTTCTTACTAGGCAGTTCTTTTGGCTAAATAATTCTGTAATTGGAGGTGTTTTTCACAATAATGTCATAAAATATATTGCTGCTAAGCATGGTATATTAGCTACCTAAAATGACAGATGCTGTCTGGGAATCTCACCTCTGCAAGTTTCTGACTTGGAGATCAACTGAATCAGCTTTACCATTCACAATGTGTCTTGGTGATAATGTGATGATTGTCAGGATGGATGAATGGTGATTACAGAGTGCTTCCCACAGTATTGGTTACACAGTGAGAGCTTAAAGGTAATTGTTTTTAGATATTAGTGAAAATGTTCACCTTGCTCATTAGGGACAATGTTAAGTACAGAGTATACAAGAAGGAAGATGTTCATTTCTTTCTCTGTGGAGACACACATTCCTGCATGAGTAAGGTAGGTGGAAGAAATTAATTATGTGAAAAGAAAGGTCATAGGAATATAATCTTTTCACAGAGCCTATAAGAATAAGGTTGCTGGCTTCTGGTGGTTCATGTTTGTCTTTTGCTCTTGGACATACCTAGACATCTGGAGTTAAGACATTTGAGGTATTTCTTGATGTAGACAACTGGTCTCATCTTTGTTGGGTGGGTGCCTTCTTCCCTGGTTGCTGTTGCCACTCTGAGTTCCAGCCAAGTGTGGAATTTGTGGGGTTCCTGAGTCCCACCAATGCAGGGTGGTTGTGGGGTCCCTGGTAGAGAACTGTTCTACAGGTCAGGTGAGGTGTCACAAAGGAATGAAGATGGGCTAGAAATGGTTGAAAGGGGTGGAAGGGAAGAATTAAGGGGACCCTGGGCCCTGAGTCCACACCAAGAGGCCGAGTCCCAAAAGGATCAAACTACAGTGTTTCACAAAACACATGCAACGAGTTGGATAATTAATCATTGGGCCAAATAAAACTTGCAAATTCTTAAAAACATTTTTTTTTCGAAAAAAGAGAGGTACTGTTTTCTTTTAAAAGGCAGATGGATGCATCATTCATACGAAGGTGTTGGTTATGGACAGGGAGTTTTCACGTGTTTGAGTCTAAACAATGATGTAGTGCTGTTGGAAAAGGGGACATTTCATTCCATCTCGCATGTTTACAAACTGACCTTAATATTTTGAACCCTTCACTTTAGGATTAGTCACTTTGAATTTTGATTTTAACCTATAGGTTAACTTCAATTGCATCAAATTTTATGTGAATTTTGAACAGTTACATCTATACAATTATTTCAGAAAAATTGAGCATGGCAATTCACACCTGTAATTCTAACACCTGTGCGGTGAAGGCTCTTAGAGGATTGGAAGTTCAAGGTCATCCTTGGATAGCAAATTCAAGGTCAACCTGGGATACATGAGATCCTGTTTCAAAAAAAATAAAGAAGTTATTTTCATTTTTATTATCTGCCATAGTAACCTTATATCCCAGTATGGGAATGTAGGACTATAAGTTAATCTCTGTGTAATATGATATCAGTCATCTGTCTGTCAGTCTTCCTACCTATCTTTATCTATGGACACACATACATCCCTGTGTTTTCTGAAGTTATTTCTTCAGTTCCTCTAACACATTCCTGGTGTGTTGCTATTCAACCTTCAGGCTTATGAGTTGATAAGGTCTATAGTACTTTTTATGTGATTTATTTGTCTTCAGAGTGTGTTACCTTGGGTGAAGACTTGCATGGTAGTATCAAAAACAATGGCTAATGGATGGGTGTTCCCTGATTGTGTGTCATGACTGAAGCTACCTTAGAGCAGTTGGTGCTGTGTATGCTTAGAGTGAGAAAGGAACTTGGAGTTGACTCTAGTGTAGCCTCACAGCTAATATGGAAGTGGCCATTGTCCTTCTACAGCTCTGCACTAAGGGGCATCTTGTAACTGAAAGTTTTCCTGTGCCCACCCAGCTTCTAAGTACTTGCACATGGATGGATGGAAGGGAGAGAAAAATATCCTTCTTTGCAGTTCTTATCATTCTGTGGAAGGTAGACTTTTTCAATGTCCATAGAGTTTGCGAGATGGCTTCATTTGCCTGTGCTTAAGATGGTCTGTGCCAGTACTGGGAAAGCCGAGTTAGGCGTGTGGAGGGAAAAGAAATCTAGAATTTGGACAGTTTGTGGTTCTCATCCCTATCACATTCAATGCTCCCTTTCTTAACAAATAATCTTTGCCCTATATAGTATTTTCAAACAAAATTTGTAGATAACCTGTCTTCCTATGTTTAATACATTTAGCACATACTAACTGCAGTGTATTAGAAAAAAGGAGGAAAGGGTAACTCATGTTCTTCAGTATGTAAATGCTTTCTGCACTTTAACTGCAAAAGCCAATAGTGTTTCTTCTATAAATAGAAACATTTGGGGCTTCCTGAACTGCAGTCAGTGTGCCAACAAGGATATGACCTGTGGATATGGCATTCAACTTCTCTAGACTTTCCAAAGGATACAGACACAATCTTCATTTTTCTCATAGTTGCATTGCTAAGATAAACATATATTAAAACCATACAAAAAGGTCTGTGTTCATGGCGAAAATAGAGCTAATACAATTGCCATTTGTCTCCAAGTAGGATACTCAGAGAGTCCTCAGAAATGTGTTCAAGACGCAGATCAATAATACATTGAGAAGACGTTCAGTGTATAGTGAAAGGTTCTGTATATGGCATAGTGTGCCTAACCATTCAGATAACCAAAGATACTCTTCAGTTTTCCATTGCACTGCCCTGTGCCGACTCAGAACTTCAGCCAGCTGCCTAAGCCCTGGCACTACCTAATGATAGCAAAATGATATGAACCTGAGTGTTTGAAAGGTGTGCTAGGAATCCTCACTGTGGATATAATTCTCCTTTCAATAATGTACTGGATTATTTTTCTGAGATCACTGTAAAATTTGTTAGAAACAAGAATGTATGTAGACAATAACCATACCTGCAGAAACAGTTTTACCCATGTTAAAATATACACAATAAGAACTCACCATTCAAACTATTTTCACTATATACAGTTCAGTGGAATTAAGTATAATCACCTTTTGTTTAAGCATCATCAATCTCTGGTCTCTAGAATTTTTAATATCAGCCCATGCCAAAACTCTATGATTAAACATGATCTCCCCATTACTGCTTCCTCCAGCTCCTGACACCCTCCTTTCTACTCCGCATTTCTTTTTTTTTTTTTTTTTTTTTTTTTTTTTTTTCCAGGCAGGGTTTTTCTGTGTAGCTTTGCGCCTTTCCTGGAGCTCACTTGGTAGCCCAGGCTGGCCTTGAACTCACAGAGATCCTCCTGCCTCTGCCTCCCGAGTGCTGGGATTAAAGGCGTGCACCACCAACGCCCGGCTCTACTCCGCATTTCTTTGAGTTTGACTGTCCTATATGAAAGGCGTAAAAGTGGGATCATAGAAATGTAGCTTATGTGTATTTTAGTTCATGTGTATTGGTGTGTATGTGGATATGTACATGCCACTAGAGGCCAGAAGAGGTTTGAGATCCTCTGGAGCTGGAGTTACAGAGTTCTGAGCCGCCTGACCTGGAAGCTTGGAACTCAACTTTGATCTTCTGCAAGAGCAGCAAATGTTCTTAAGCATTGAGCCATCTCTCTAGCTTATTTCACATAGCATGCCTTCAAGGTTCATCTGTGTTGGTAGATGCATCTGCATTTCCTTTCTTTATAAGGTTGATTAATAGTACATTATTTATATGGTACATTTGTTTATTCAACTCATGTATACCTGAGTTGCTTCACTGTTTGGCTGTTGTGAATGCTGCAGTGAGCATTAGTGGACAGATGTCTCTTTGAGACTCTGGTTTTGGTGTATGTATGTATATATATATGTATGTGTGTATCCATAACTAAAATTGCTGGATCATATTGTAATTCTACTTTAAAATACATTTTTTATGATTCATTTATTTTTGGTTTATGTACATTGGTGTTTTGCCGAGATGAATGTTTCTGTGAAACTTTTGGATCCCCTGGAGCTGGAGTTACAGACAGCTGTGAACTTCCATGTGGGTGCTAGGAATTGAACCCAGGTCCTCTGGAAGAGCAGCCAGTGCTCTTAACTGCTGAGCCGTCTCTCCAGGCCATTTCAATCCATTTTCATTTTAAACCACTGTGCTGTTTTCTGTAGTATCGCATTCCCACCCTCAGTGTGCAAATTTCCATTTTTCCCATGCCCTTGCTTGCCTATATGAGATATATATATATATATATAAAATGGCGACTACTGGTAGGTGTGAGTTGGTATGTCATATTGGTTTTGATTTGTTGAGAAAATGAAAACCAGTACCATTTCCAGCCTTATGCATGGCCTTTTAGAAAGCGCTTGATCCACTATGTATGCACATATAGTATATTTAATCTGTCTATATATGTTTAAACTTTCTCTTTTTTGGCATTTTCTATATACTTTTTGTGTTGGCTATCAAACCATCACATGTAATGCATTTAAAATGCATTGCATATATAGATCTTTATATAACCCCTCTTCATGAATATTTCGGCAGGCTGGCTTTTTTTCCCCACAGTTAAAATGTATAAATGTGTCAGGACCAATTGCTAAAAAGGATCCTGGAGTTTGCATTTAGGATGGGGGCCTGCAGCGGCTCTGCTCTCAGGAAGCAAGCAGGCTCCTTGCTCGCATTCCAGCAATCTGGCTCACTGGTCTCACGGAAGCATTTTTCTGAAGACATTTTTGACAGTGCATGAGCTGAGCTAGCTGGTGTTGAATGGGCACAGAGCCTGTGTATTCCTCGGTTGTCAGCTCTTGTGCTGTCTGGTCCATTTCTTGTTTTCGCCTTACTGTGTATTGATGTATTGGTTTCATCTAACCTATTTTAAATGTAAGTGATATTTTCTCATTATCTTCTTTCTGCTCTTTTGTCCTTTATTTCATTTCCCAGTTCATTCGCTGCAGAATTTTTGAGCCATGATATTCTTTTTCATTTTAAGTGATTATTGGATTCAAATCAGAGAGTGAGAGTCATCCCATGAGAGATGGCAGTTGTGGGGAGATCGTGTATGTGACGCATGACTGGGGCTTGCCCACAGTGTCCTGCTGCCCCCTTAATGTCATTATATGAAGACATGTTTTCTCCTTTTCTTTGAGATTCTGGGGTTTGAACCTAGGCCCTTTCACACTGCAGAAGCATTCTGCTATTAAACTGTGTTTCTGCCCACTTCTACCTTGTATTTCTGGGCACAGTCTTACTGGCTTTGGCCTCAGCATGGCTCAGTTGGGGGCTTCTAGCTTGCAACCTTGCCTCTGTCTCCCAAGTAGCTGGGATCACAGGCTTCTTCCATCAGGACTGGATTAATCTGGTCTATTCAGTTGTCTGAGTCTTTAGTCTTTTGAAAAGCTGGAGACCTATAAACTAAAATTTCCAGCAAAGGAAGATTTTACTCAGATAGTATTGTAGTAAAGCAACATAACTGTATCAGCCTCTCATCACATAGCGCCCACCTGCTTGGTATGAAATCTTGGAACTTCTACTTGATATGAAATTTCCAGGCTTGAGTAAACTGTGCGGTTAGAAATGCTGGAGGGTGAGAGGAGCAGGGTGGGGAAAAGGTTGTGTGTAGGAGAGGCTTGGTCTTCTCTGAGCAAGGAACAAGATGTTAGAGTTTCAAGATGATGTAATTAAAATGACAACAGTGAGCTAACCATATTCAGGGTTTTGAACATAATTCCTCATTATTTTATTAGTTACTTTTCTTGTCACTTTGACAAACTATCTTAGAGAAGCAGCTTAAGGGAGAAGACGGTTATTTTGACTTAGTTTCAGGGATTTCTGTGGCAGGAAGGCATAGTGAGTGGCAGCGGGAGCATGGAGCAGCTGTTTGCCTTTGGGCTGAACAGGAAGCTGAGAGTCGTTTCCTTGGAAGCAGGATGTCCACCCCGAGCCGCCTCTGTCACCATGCCTCCCATCCCAAAGGTTCCACAGCTTCTCAAAGGAGCACCAGCAGCTGGAGACCCAAGTATTGAAGCACATGATTCAGTGGGGACATTTCACGTTTAAACCGCAATGACTCTCTTACATTCAGTTATTGAATCTTATGAACTTCAGTGAGAGGTTTGAGCTTCCACTTACCAGCCTTGTGATCTACTCATTTAAAGTGTCCAGTAGGATAGTTCTCCGAGTCTATTCACAATATTGTCCAGCTGTCACCGTATGTCAGGTTTAAACTATTTTAATTACTCCTAAAAGCAAGTCTGTGGCCCTCAGCAGTAACCTCCATTGCCACCCGCAACTCCCCCCCTAAGGAAACCATTCAATACTTTCTGTCTTTATAAATGCCTTGTTTTGGACATTTCATAAGAAGTTGTGTGCCATACTGTGCTATTTGTTTTGGTCTCCTTCAGTTAACTCAACATTGCAGTCCTTGGTCAGTGTTGCAGTAAGAGCCAATGGGAACTTCATTTCTGTGAATGGTGATGTAGTTCTGTGCTAAGGACAAGCTGCATTGTGTTTACCAGCAGGGGACACTTGGGCTCTTACCATCCTTGTGCTGTTAATGGTGCTTCTGTGAAGACCCATGTACAATGTTTTGGACAGATATCTTTTTTTCATTTCTGTTGGATGCATATAGGTGGGATTGGAAGTGTCAGTCAAATGGTAACTGTTTAACATTTTTCAGATCTTGCAGTGTTTTCCCAAATCACTTCATGGTTCACATTCCGAACAGAACTGTGTGAGGAAGACTCCACAGGTCCCAAATTCTCACTTGCATTTTAAGGTCTGTATCCTCGCCGTCGTAGAGTATCTTTTTGTGGTTTTCATGTTGGTTTCCCCCGTGACTGATGGTGTGGAGTATCTTTTAAAGCCCATTAATTTCATTAACTCTTATAAGTTAACTATAGTAAATTTCCAATGGAAGCATTAGCCGGATATTAACATCTATTAATGGGGATAGATCAAGGGGATTCAGAGCACATTTCATTAACTCTGACATACACATGTTTTTGCACTTAACAGCACCATCATATCTCACAAGAAATGTATTATAGCTTTAGAAAAGACATTTTGCAAAGGATAATACATTTTGGCAGTTAAGAAATCTATTGCTTTGGGTTCTCTAGTCCCTATAGCAACTAGAAAAATAAGACACTAAAATACTGTCAAATTAAGACAAACTAATTCTGCCTCATATTAGCAGATTAAGATTTTAAATAATTTATGCTGTAGCATTTCTTTAACTATATAAACCTTTATGTTTGGAATGGCCAGTAGCTCCTGCTCTACTCAACCATGTTGGGGCCAGTCTTAAAGAATTTGATATAATGTTTATCCTCATTCTAAACAAAAAGAAAAAAAAGAAAAAGAAAAAGAGCCAAAAGCATTCACAAACTCCATATTTCCTTACAAAGAGAAACGTATTAAATTATTGAGTATTAAGAATTCTTGTTTATGATTTTATGTTGACTTTAGTTCGCTGCATCTATGGCCTGGAGAACTGTTGGGATATGAAGCCACATTGCCATTTATCATCCTTAGGTTCCCTCTCATCTGGGGAGACAGATGATGAGGAAAAGCAGCAAGGCTATTGATTTCCGTGTACTTTGATTTTCTGCAGACCTGGCTATCACCAGAATGTAAGAGCTATATGGTAATTTCATTGATGTTAATATGCAACTTAAAATTTTAAAATCGCTGCCTGAATCAGGGTAGACAAAGTCTGTGCTTCCAGGAGTGCCAGCTACTTAATAGTGTTTTCCTGTTCCTTCAAATTCACATATTGACGGCATCTAGTGAAACATTAACAGTAAAGGTCTCTGTGGAGGCCAGCAAGCCTATTGACATGCGATAGAGAAGAATATGTTCTGGCATCAGATAATTAATAGATTACTCTTTCTCTAGCCCCAGTTCCGTATCTGTAACTGCTGTTATCGTTGTGAATTCTGGTCTCTGGAGTGTCACATGGTGTAATGTCTTCTGTGTGACGGATCTCCCGCTTTTCATGAGATAGCTTATTTACCTCTAGCTTTTCTCCTTCCTTAGCTTTTCCTCCCTCACCACCCTTCAAATGAAAACAGTTTGTCTTTTGCTGCACCATCTCCTGGATGTAATCTTTTTTTTTTTTTTCTCAAGATCCTTCCAAGAAGGGTAGTTTGAAGCATAGTGTTTGAAATGGCAGTGGAGTAATAGAACTCCACATAGGGCAGCAGACCTTGAACTTTGCTATTTGTGTGTCTGCAAGCTTTATTTAAACTTACTTCTTTGTAATCCTTTATTGTCACTGCTTGTTTTTCATTAGTTTCAATTCTCACAATGAGTTCCTGCATATGTTTTTGATTCATATTAATAGCAGGTGTTAGTAATTTAAGTAAAGGCGCCATGTATGCTAATCACTTCCTTTCCTTACCATGCAGTGTGAAGTGTCCTGGCACCTGTTCTCCCCTTTATATGAACAGGAAACACAAATCTTGTTGCTGTGGTCTCCTTCCTTGGTGTCTCACAGTGTGCCTTTTATATGGTAGCTACATAATTCACGATTTTGAATGAATACAAAGGAACTCTAATAGTTCCTTCACGTGGCTATTTCCTTCCAGTCTGGATTGAAGATTAGAGAGTTGAGAATTTTACGCTTTATTCCTTTGGTTGAGTTTTCAAGTATGGTTATTGATAAAAAGTGGCTGGAGTGTCCTGTCTGTATGAACTAGGTAATTTTAAAAATGTGTGTGGCTTCAGGTGTTATGTAAAGAGGTGAGTTTGAAAGGCCTTTGGATCCAGCTGTGGAATGCTCTGTGCTTGGAGGGCTACAGTAAAGAATTGGAACAGTTCCTCCTGTCATGGTGGGAAATGCAATTAAGTTTTGAATTAACATGCAGGGGGAAGTCTTTTTGGGATCAGAATTTGACAGCCCAAAACAACTTCTCTTAAGAGGAAATTCTAAAATTAAAATAAAAATTACAAACATACCTTTCATATTTTATATTACTTGAAAACTTGTGAATATTCTCTCACCCAGCTATATTCTGCAAGGGGGCATGACATTGTTTTCCAAATATGATTCATTACTTGTAGTTTAGATTTATTTCTGTTCGAAATCCAAGATTGATCCTTTATTTGCTTTGACATGGGTAAAAATTAATGGCAGAAAGCAGTCTGAGCGAAGAGTCTTTTCAAACAGCATAGTTAAGTCCTATACTTAACCATTGCCTTATCCTTATTGAATTCATGACTTTTTTAAAAAATTACTTCCCTTATTTCTCATTTGTTCAAGACATTCAACTTATATTATATAAAAAAGAGTATTGCAAAGTAAAAGAGGAAAAAATAAAAAACGAACAACACATTCTTCACCCCTATATGCACAGGAAGGTACTCTTCATGCTACCAAAGAAAAATGTAAACAGCAACCCAGCCACAAACCCTTGGGCTTACAGTGGTGACCTGCCTACAAGACATGCTGGTGCAATGGTGGCACAAAGCTCATGGGCATTACCAACCAAGGTCTGATTTGAACCCATACTGGACACTGCTTCAACTTTTTATTCTGCATATATTGAATTGCATAATACTTAATTCAACAAGCAAGGAGACAGAGGGAAAGGAAGGGAGAGAATAGGATCATGCACGTTGCAAAGACTTTGGTTATCTCCTATATCCAGCAGTCCTTAGTATCTGTTTTGTAATACATCTCCACATACCTAGTGAATATATCTTTGAGTCTTAGTTTAAACCAAGGGCAGTTGGAACAGTATGTTGTAGCCATGGAGATGTGACTAGAAGCAATAGGAACTTTAGGATTTATGCTTTTGTTAGGAAAGGGTTTTTTTTTTTTTTTTTCCATTTTCTCTCTTTGCTTCTTCCCACTCATTGCAAAGCTCATATAAAGATGGAGTCAGCTTACATCCGAAAGGTAAGCCACATTATGAAGAAGGCAGAACAAAAGTAATGTCCAGGTCTCTTTCTAAATATCTTCCAAAATCTGTTCCTTATATATTAGTAATGAGGACTGCAATAGTTAATTCATGTGATTGCTTTCATGTGGAAGGAAATATCATCTGAATTTAGTTTATAAATCAGACCATCACCTGCTTAGTAGGTGATTAGTAGGAAGAAACAACAAATTGTTTAAAAAATAAAATTTACCATCAGAGCCTTAATAAAGCCGTCATTTGAATAGTCAATTACCGTGATGTTGCAGGAAAATGTTTCTTTACGTGCTATCCCCTTCTTCGCGGCTTTCTGTCACTGGTGTTGAGGAGAGAAGGTGGGTTTGAAGGAAGTAAAGAGTAGCGGCTCACCTGAGCCCCCTTTGGAAGGATAGCCTGCCCCGACAGGCGATGTGCACTGCTTCCTTTGGCCTGAGGGTGGCTAAGGCCTCTGGTGCTCTGGCCCGAGCTTGCTTAGAGCCTGCCTGCCTTGGCTCCCTCTAAATAAGGTCTTGAGGTCTTGCCTACGTGTCAGTTGCACGGTGTAGTCTTGATGTCGTTGTCCCTTCGACTGCCATGCTGGACCACGGACCAGCTCAGGACCAGCTCTGTCACTGTCATAGTCTCTAAAGTGGGAATTCCGTCGGGTGGGAAACTGGACCGCGGAGGCTCTGGCGCTAAACATGTCATTTACTTTCTTTGGACCCAGTTTGGTAAAGGGCTCAGTTTGGAAAGGAGGGCAGGGAATATGGAGGCAAGGATGTTCATGAAATTTTGAGAATAAAAGTAATTTTCTACAACTAGAGTGAGATTTATGTGCATGGATGATGAGATAGGAAGGTGGGTAGATGCAAATGAGTTTCAAGAGGATGATTTTCTTCAATTTTAATCATGGGAGAAATGTGACTGAGTTTTTCTAAATAAATTACATAATTTTTATTCAGTTTTATGCGCAATGTAAAAAGTGGGAAACTGCAGACAAGTTTGATGAATAAAATTACATTACTCAGAAAAAATACCATTATGCTATATCCTCTTATGAGTTTCTTATTGCATGATACATATATTTATAAATAATTTTAAATTTTTATGTTTACGGCTTTTCCTCAATGAGTTCTTATAATTTTACTGTTTATTGATTGAAAGTAATACTATATCCTTAGCATTTAAAGTAGTGCCTGAGACACAGTATGTATTGAATAAGTGTATCATTTGGAGTCCTGGAACATTACTGGGAAATGGGTGATAATCTATACCACCAAGGATTCTTCTTTTAAAAAAAAAAAAAAGACTTATTTTGTGTGTATGAGTGTTTGTCTGTGTGTGTGTGTGTGTGCGCGTGTGCGTGTGTGTGTGTGTGTGTGTGTGTGTGTGTGTGTGTGTGTGTACCACATAATGTGCCTGGCCTAAGGCCAGAAGAGAACATCTGAACCCCTGGAATTGTGTGGTGCGGCTACCCACTAACCCCACAGTTCCCCAGAGTTTTCTTGAGTGAGAGTAGCAGGAAATATTGGATAGAAGGATTTAGATTATGGAGACAAACAGATAGAAAACAGGATAGCCTTGAGAGGGCCTGGAACCTATTCCAACAGGACCTGACTGTCTCTGCCCCAGGGTATTTATAGAAATGCCAAGGGGTGGAGCAAAAGACCTCCCCCCAGCACAGCCAAGTGCAAACCATCTCAGACACCTGCACTCAGGCCCTGGTCTAATCATCCTCTCTATGCAGACCTGCTGGGTAAAGCCACTAGGAAACCTGAAAATGGGCTCCCACAGAATTGGAGTTACAGACAGATGTGAGTCACCCTTTGGGTACTGGGAACTGAACCAAGTATTCTGAAAATGTAACCATTGATCCATCTCTCTACCCCCAACCTCCCACCCCACCCCAGGACTCTTTATTAGCTGCTGCACTTTGTTAATATTGGAAGTTTTTATTATCAATTATATTTCACAATTTTGTAAAAAGTCTTTGATTTTTATTCATTATGAATATTTTCCTATTGTGTAGCTGTTTTACCTACTCTTTTAACATTCGTATATTTTGGCCAATTTTAAAACAAAAGTCTGCCTGAAAGTAAAGTTCTTATATATAAGAAACTTAACTAAAGAAGATGCTTATGGTAGCCCAGAGTCATATGGTAGCCTAACAGTCATTCAGAAACCCAGATTCCTGCCATCTTATTGCTCCCTCATCACCCGGGGAATCCACACTGTAGAACAAGGCCTTAGGAATAGGTCTTCGCATATATAAGGGCAAGAATTAGAAGCCCCATGGCCACATTTGCTTTGTTTGGATGTGACATGGGCTTTGGTGGCAAATGTGGTGATCTGATTTCCTTTTGCATCAGGGGAGCATGAGGGACGCAGCTGCCAGATCACAGATGTGTTCCCACCTTTATATTTTGCATTGCTAGGACCAAATTCAAGGCCTTGAGCTTGCAAGGGAAGCATTCTGTTCATGGGCTGCCCTTGGACATTTCCCAGCTACTGCCTCAATAGAATGGGGAGAGAACGTCTTCCAGTGGGCAGCCAGACACAAACTGCCACCATACTCTTCATTTTTCTCCTACAAGATTTGCTTCCTCCCACAATTCATGTACCTACTCTGTTTTCTTATATTTTGTGGCATGTTTCTTCTCTCCCTCTGGCCAGTGAATTACTACCTGTTGAGTTGCTGCTGTGTGATAAGTACAGCAGTATGCAGTGGGATACCATGATGGTGGAAAGCATGGGTTCTCTTTATTTGGGGAGTATAGTGAGTTTGGTAAAGAGGACATTAAATCACCGGAGTGACCCTGGGTGTAGGGCACTCTAGGAAACGATTTTCATAAGATAGTCATAGAATATTGTTGGCTTTCCTGTTGTGCTGTTCCTGGTACTAATGGTACCACAGCAATAATGGGTCAGAATGCTGGAACTGCATTGTGACATCAGGTTGTACTAGTAATTACTGTATTCCACAGCCTGCATCTTCTGATTAAAAGAGAAAGTCAAAGAGGTAAGAACTACTTTGTGTTAAATATTTATTCTTAATTGTACACATCTTTACAACTCTGTGGTTGGTATTGTTTTGTCCAGGATCTTGCTCTGTAACCCAGGTTGTCCTTAAAGTCCTAACTGTCCTGCCTCTGATGGAATTACAAGTGTGTGCCCCCAGGCCCACTTTCTTAATACTCTATATAACTGGATCAGAAGCACACCCAAAGTGTCTCTGTTGTGTCCCAAAGCATAATGGTTTTCCTCAGAAAAGCAGAGGTGTAACTGAATTGTGAAATGGACTCACCACACTTTTGTTGGAAACCATTTATCTTGCAAGGGCAACAAGTTATAGTAGTCTGACTTGGGGAACTGAACTTAGTCATTAAGTACAGGGAAATCAATAAACAGTACAGTGAGTGATAACATTTAAGTTTTCAAGATGGAAAAATACTTGTCTCTGGCATTGGAATCTAAGGCTTCACTACAACAACACCTTTTCTGATAAAATTATACATAGTAAAAGAGGATTTAAAATTTTAATAATGATATACATCAGCATTCAATTCTGTGTAAATCAGTAAGCCAGTTTCTAGAACACACATGCATAAAACATCCTCCTCAAAGACTACAATGGATTTTAATATGCAAAAATATGAAGAGCTCATAGAGATGGTTTCAGATTCTGTGTTCTAACCAACTTTAAGAAGTTGTTAGAGAAGATATGATCTAAATACATTGTATTTGTATAAGAAATTACCAACGGATAAATAAAAATAGAAACTACCCATTTTAAAATTTTGATACAGAATCAAAGACAATCCAGTTATCTGCAAATGATGTCAAAATGCCCTCCTACCCTTTCTAACTACGTAATCTTGTGAAGGTGAGTTTTTTTTGTACATTCTTCAACCAAATTATTTAAATGCACAAATAATTATGATAATCCAGATATCTTTTATTAAGCAATTTGCCAATGGGTAAAACTATGGTACTTGTCTCACTCCTTGATGGAGCTATACTTACTTTATAGACTACATTAGTTTTTAATAGCAAGTTTGGAAACTAAGTTAGACTTATCCTTGGTGACACACTAGTGTAGTTGGAAGTTTTCCTGTGTCCCAGTTTGCCAGCAGGGGTAAATCTCTCCCACTCGCATCCCCCAAGTTAACACACAGAGGCTTATATTAATTATAACTGCTTGGACATTAGCTGAGCCATTACTGACTAGCTCTTACACTTAAATTAACCCATAATTCGTATCTATGGTTAGCCAGGTGGCTTGGTACCTTTTCTCAGTTTTGCCTTGTCATCTTGCTTCCTCTGTGTCTGGCTGGTGACTCCTGACTCTGCCTTCCTCTTCCCAGAATTCTCCTCATCTACTTGCCCTACCTGTACTTCCTGCCTAGCTATTGGCCAAACAATGTTTTATTAAACCAGTATACAAAAGCAATATCCCACAGCGTTTCCCCTTTCCTGTCTAATCAAATAGGAAGGTTTTAACTTTAACGTAGTAAAATTACATATAATGGAACAATTATCAAGTAAGAATTACAGTTACAATGTCTAGTCTATTTGTATTTGGCAAAATTAAAGAAAATATTCTATCCTATATTTGTGAGTCTAAAGTTTCATATCTAATTTATCTTTCATCATAACCAAGGAAAATTATACTTATAAGTATCTAGTCTTCAACTACATCAAAGACCCCAGAAGGATATATTATTACCTAAGTAAATAGGAAATGCACTGTAAGCAACTTCAAAAATCTAGAATGATAGAGACAGCTAGCTGCCTGGACAGTCATCCAAAGTTCCTCTACAACGTTGGGGCATCCATCTTCAGCCTATAGGGCTAGAGTCTCTCAGTTGCTTCTCTGTGTCCTGCAGAATGTCTGGCAGTTTCTTCTGTGAAGCAGGAACCTGAAAGACCATCTTGCCTTGCAAAGTTCAGTGGTCACCTTTCCATGGGTCCTGCATGTCTAGTCAATACAACATTTTGTCAAGCAGTCCAGGCAAGAACAGTTTCTTGCCCAAATGTTTATTTTTGCCAAGAAGATAAACTCTATATGGAGTGTCTTTGATGCCCATCTTTCTCTTTGAAGTAAATCGGTGCTGCCAGGAGCAGACATGTCTCACTGTCCAGAAAGTCTAAGTTTTTAAAACATTTTAAATGCCATATTCTGTAGGTCTTTGAAGTGTTTGATGATTACTTGCCTAACTGAATTATATCTATGTATATTTAGAAAACTTAACTAACATGACTATAAATTCGACTATCATAGAAGACTAATTATTATTCTGTATTTCTTTTTTTTTTTATTTCAAAGTGTCTTTATTGGTTTCAGTAAGTTTGTTCAAAGCACCGCACACTGTCACTTAACTGTTTATTTACTTTTGAGGCAGGGTTTTGCCTCTTGGCTATTCTGTATTTCTTAATTATCCATTACAATTTAAATGAGTTACATAAACTTAATACCTTAAATGAGAGTAGAAATATATATACAATATAACAAAATTAACTTTACATTTGTATCAATAAACTAAAACCTATAGCAATTAAAACATTTTAAATAAGTTGTTACTCTTTATCCTATCTACATCCTCTTTTCTTCTTTAGAAAGAGATTGCATTTATAATCAACCTGCTTTAAATAAAAATAAGCATTTATAAACAGTATTTTGGGGATTTGGGAATAGCTTTTTATACTACTTCTTGTTGATAGGGGGTGCTGATAATCTTATGGGGATCCTGAAAAATTAAGAATTATGGTCAAGTCCTGACTGGAGTAGTCTGTGAGGCTGCATTGTGTCAGCCAGTTGCCTTGAAGCTGTTTTGGATGTTGGATCATCTGGACCATAGATGTCGTTGGAGACCTTTCAGGGGGTCTTGGTTGATCCATCCATGTTAGCCTGGAAGCAAGCCACAGGTTCTCCTCTTCTGTGGAAACCAAAAAGCAGAACCTCTTTTCCAAAGCAACGTATCCTTAGACACAAATTTTGAAATCAAGATATCTTTAAAATATATATAACTTAGTAGCCTTTACAATCAAATTTCCTTCTGCAGTTAAAAATTCCAAAGACAATATAATCCAAACTCTCTGTGTAATATCCATCTTTACATGGCTTATTTTTTATATTACCTTTACTGTCTCTTTAAAGACTTTGTTTTAAAACCATTTCTTTATATAACTGTCTATATTCATATTCTTCTCTCTTCCAAGCCTATGTACATTTTTACACACACTGTAAACTGTTTAAGGTTTATCTCATCTGAATCTGTCTTATTGTGAATCTATTGCTTTAAACTTCAGCATGACTAGGACTGAAATTGCAGCTTTGGCTGCTGGCTCTGCCCACCTCAGCTTTCCAACATGGTGGAACTATGTTTACCACCAGCTCTGGGGGAACCATGCTCATTGCTGACTCGGTGAAGCAGTGGGTCTATGCTTCCATCCAGCAGCATGTAGCTCCAAAACCACCTCCTCCTCCTCCTCCTCCTCCTCCTCCTCCTCCTCCTCCTCCTCCTCCTCCTCCTTCTCATCCTCCTTCTCCTTCTTCTTTTGTACTAGCAAAAGCTGAATCCACCACGCACTGTATACCATGGCAGGAATCTGCCATGCTGCACTCAAGCCCATACATATGCCATGAGTCCGCCATACTACAGCTCAGGTCTGTATGCCATGGTGTCTCTGTACCTTGGCATCTCTATATCTCAACCCACATGAGACATGAAGTAGAAAGCTGGTTTTGGCTCCATTATTGTGTGTTTAGTAGCCCGTTTTAATCTTTTAGGCCTTATGGAAATTCGAGCCCCATGTTGGTACACCAAATGTAGTTGCAAGATTTCCTGTGTCCCAGCCTGCTGACTGTCAGGAAAGATCTCTCCCACTTGCATCTCCCAAGTAAACACACAGAGTCTTATATTAATTGTAACTGTGCAGTCATTAGCTCAGGCTTATTACTGACTAGCTCTTACACTTAAATTAACCCATAATTCTTATTTATGTTTAGCCAGGTGGCTTGGTACCTTTTCTCAGTTCTGCCTTGTCATCTTGCTTCCTCTGTGTCTGGCTGGTGACTACTGACTCTGCCTTCCTCTTCCCAGAATTCTCCTCATCTGCTTGCCCCACCTGTACTTTCTGCCTGGCTATTGGCCAATCAGCATTTTATTAAACCAGTGTACAAAAGCAATATCCTACAGCACACTAGAGTGATCCTCCTTTGTCCCTTCAGTCCTAATGGTGATGAATTAACTCTGATTAGATTCGAAAGCATGACAAGCACAGGCAGGAAGATCAGGAATTCAAGGATAGCCTTGATTCTATAGGGAGTGTGAGGCCAGTCTCCACTGGAGGTGATCCATCTTAGCATCCACCCACTTCCCAAAGCTCAAGCAGTGCAAATAAGTGAATCTTTTCATTCTTACAATTTCTCAGGACTGCCTTTGGCCCCATCCTTTTATGCTGGTTCCTGCCATCATTTTATCATGCAAACTGGTTTTAGCGGGTTAAATTTTGCATCATTCTTTTTGTACCTTGATATTTTGAGCTTACCTTAATGTCAAGGCAATATAGGGACCTGATTTTCACCTGTATCTTGGAGAGGGAGGTATTCCTGTATCCAGAGAGATTATTTTTCTGAGTTGCATGTAGTCATTTGTGAGATGTTTGTCTGTTTGATATAAGACCTGAAAACATAAGGAGTTTCAATCCTAGTAGTATACACAGGTGGACAGCTCAAAATACATAATTCCATCTTTGGAGGTTGGTGGTTAGGTGATTGACAACTGAACTAAGTACAGTGCATAGTATTTGATGCTTGCTAAGAAAGCATAAACAGAGACTCAGATAGAGACCTGGATATTGTTTGACTCTCGTGGAGACATGAAAATGACTCAGAGTAGAATAGAATCGGCTATTTTTATTGCTGTGAAAAAAGAAACACTGGATTAAAAAATCACTGTAGACACTTACAGGAATATGCCTGTAGCATCTAGTCCTCCATTCTTCTTCACCATAATTTTGAGGGTCACTGGAGTTGTGGTATTATCTGGCCTGACAGTTCATTGGCTGAATTGTGTGGTGTGTTTGATAGAGATGCCAGGAATGAGCAGAATGCTGCATACAGTTCTCCTGAATTTTATCCTGTCTTTCTGGTCTTCTCTAGCAAGCATATTCACTTTTCTTTTAACCATACACTGTTCATTCACTGTTCTGGAGGCTGGAGCTCCAAGATTAAGGTGTCAGTAGGATCATTTTTTTCTTCTTTTTTTGACATACAATATACATACATATTTTAGATAGATGTGAAGATGTATGCCTACAGTGTATAGTGTTATGCTTAGTATATATGTATATGTGTGGTTAAATCAATCTAACTAACATAGCCATCACTGTACACTTACCATCATTGTTTATGGTGAGGATTCTTAAGATATGCTGCCAACAGATTTCAAATATGCACATAAGCATACGAACACACACAGACCACACACACACACACACACACACACACACACACACACACACGGGCATGCACGTTTTCATTGTGTTTTCTTGATCCGCTTCAGTGAGATTCATAGAATAAATACCTTAGCTGTGTGACTAATGCTGTAGTGAGCATGATGATTTTACTTCCTGTATATTCATTTTTCATGGTTGTAGTAATGTGCTAGTTGTCTTAGACATAAATGCCTTGATGAATAATTTTATATTAATTGAAGAAAGTGGATTCATTTGAGGTCTTAAGTTTTTGTGTTTACAGTCATTATCAAATTATTCTTCCATCCTAGAATATCAGGCACATTGTAAATATAATTTAAATATATTTGGAGCTCTTAGAGAAAAATAAAAAACATAATAGATTATTGCTACTGTTGATGAATTGCAATTGATAACAAAAATCACCCAGGCCAGAAACCCTCTTTATGTAGTAGAGAAATTACATTCATTACTGAATGATCATTAAAGTGATAGTCACTGTGTATATTATAGAGAGTCTTCTGAGAGGTTGTATAGCCAAGCTGAGAATGTGTGTCTGAGTTGAGCAGTGACGGCGTCCTCAGGGAGGAGAACTGGGCAGCCCTCTGCTCACATACAGTCTCTCCTAACTAAGTGCAGTGACCCTCTGTGTTAGCTCACCAGCCTCTATCTAGAGGGGAAGTTAACATTTGTCTTTGGGACAAAATGAAGTTAGGCAGCTGCCTTCCCATTGAAGCTGTGGGGTTGGGAGCACCATCTCCTCAAATGTTCACATTTTATAAGGGGGTGGGAGAAAGGGAGGAGAGGGAGCGATTGTGTGTATGTGTGTGTGTGTGTGTGTGTGTGTGTGTGTGTTTCAAAGTGAGAAAAATTCTTCTAATTGTAATTTTTTTAAAATAAGTTCCCTATGGGAAAGGAAGCAGGGCAATCTTTTCTCCTTGCATTTAGGAGGAGAAGCAACAGCCCCTGATGCTTCATTTAGCTCTGCCCTTGCATCCCCCTGTGTTTTCCTTTATCTTAATGAACAAAAGTCTCCATCTCCATCGCTTCATCACCTCAGCACTATGAAACAGAGCTTCGCTAAGTGCCATGTGGCTGACTTGTATTCCACTTTAACTTAAACATTAGTTTACGTTTATTCAAGGTAAATAAAGTTGTTAAATTTTCTATAAACAGAAATTCCGTAGTAGTGCTGGGCATGCACTACAATGACCTGACAAGATCCCCATGGTAACAGCTGATCAGCTGCTGCTGATGGTGGCCCACAACCTGCCACAGGGAAATAAGTGTTGGAAATGAGATCCTAAACAGAGAATTGGACAAATGACTTTCCAGTGCTGGGGCAGGCGTGTCCCTCGGCATGAAGCCCTTGGTTCCATTGCCAGAACAGCACCGGGGTTCCATCCCAGAAGCATAGAGTTAGGTGGTCCATGCAATAAACTCAGCACTCCACAGGAGGAGGCAGGAGGATCACAACTTTAAGGTCATCCTTAGCTACAAGTGAGTTGAAGACCCAGCCTTAAAAAACACCAAAAATAAACAACACAAACAAATTGTTTTCTGAAGTCAGGAGTGCTTTCTGCTTTGATTTTAGATTTTTTTTCCAGGATTAAAATTTTAACATTTCTGATAATTGCCCTTTAACAAGGTTAGGGGCAAACACATACAAGGTTGCCATTTTTCTAGTAATAAAGCCCATAATTATGTTCAAGGAATTTGAACCAAGTAGTTATTTGACCTGGGACTTCCTGTGTTTAGGATTTCCTATTCATTGCCCTTCCTCACACTAGCCTTCCTCAGTGCACTCTGTGTTCCCATTGATGGGCTGCCATGTTCGTGGGGCTTCCTACTGCAAGGCTTTCCCTCTGTGTCCTGAGGCTCCTCGTAGGCGCTGTTGCTGTTCTAGCATCTGTTCGGCAGTTATTTTCTGCTAAGCTCCACTTCACACCCCTGCTGGTCCTAGCATTGGCTCTCAGAGATGCAGTGTCCTGCCAGTCCTTTCCTCCTCAAGGAGGCCCGGGGGAAGGGGGAGGGTTCCCCTCAATGCACCCACATTTAGCTTCACAGGCCCATCATGACCAACCATGTCTTCACATATCCTCTGTCTTCTGGGAGTCACTGCCCCTCCTCCTCTCTTCTCAAGTCTCATCACCATGACCAGTCACCTTGAGCTTCTGGGCCTTGTGACCAAAATGCTTCCACACTGGAAACTCCTCTGATGGACATGTTCTTCGTGAGCAGTTCATGTTCTCCTTGAAGCTGCACTTGGTAGAGTCTGGGTGACTGTTTTTCTTATCTAACTCAGGATTTGAGTGGAAAGTAATAGCCTCCTGGTGGAGTACTTCCAGGGGAAGTGGGCTTTTCCTTCTGTCACTTCACAGGGTTTTGTTGTTTGATTTTTATATTGCTTCCTGCTGGCCTCTCAAACTAATGGTTCTGACTGAAGTTTGCAGAGAACAACCTTTAAACTATTTCCTTGGTGATGTAAGGAGACAGAGTATCACTGTTTGGAATGTTGAAATGTGCAACAGCAAGGATTTATAACTTTTGTGCTAGGTTTCTCTCAGTGTGGAAGTAAGGATTGAAAACTAATTACATACATTGCTGAGTTTTAAAATATTTTTTTTTAGGGTTTCTGCCTGTAGATATCTCTTGTCCAGAGATTTCATCACCAGTGGAAAGAGTAGATACCCAGTTAATAAGATGGCTGCTTCTACTTCAACCCTACACAGATGTCAATGGGAGCAGTATGCTGAATGCTCCTTACAAAATAAGCCAAGCACCCCATGTCACCAATTATTTTAAGAGATTAAAATGTGAATTAGAGTTTAAAGGTAATCTTAACATCAAAAAAAGTTTCCCTCCACTGTAAGGTTTGAAAGTTCTAGCTGGGTGATGGTGGCACATGTCTACAATCCCAGCACTTGGGAGTCAGAGGCAGGTGGATCTCCTAGTTGATGCAAGCCTGGTCTATCGAGTGAGTTCCAGGATAGCCAAGGCTACACAGAGAAACCCTATCTTGAAAACACCAAAAAAAAAAAAAAAAAAAAAAGTTCTAATCTGTGCATACATAGTCAACTGAGAACAGTCTCATTCAATCCCCCGATTTTCTTCTTTGCAGGGATGTCAAACCTCACTGGCTTCTCTCACTTGAAGCTTTCTCTGGCCTTCAAATTGTCTTACTAACAGCACAGACTAGGGGGGCATTTGTCAAAGCTCTCTGTGCCTGTGGGGTCACCCTGTGTCCTGATCCTAGATTTTGGCATGTTCTACCATAGCATGATACACTGCTCCCTGTACTTGTAGTATTCTAGAAATGCAGAAGTCTTTAGAGACTGCCCACCCTGTGCTACTCAGGGGACCCACCCCTGGTTTAGAGAAATGTGTGGGCCATAATGCCTGCAATTGTGCCTTCACAGAGCCAAGTCACTGTTGTTGATAATAAATGATGGGTTGTTTATCTTGGAATTGTTTTTTATGGACAGATGCCATGAAAGATTCAAAGGCTGTCTGTAAGAAAGAATACCCCTATTGTTTATTCAATGCCTGCTTTTCTATTTAATGTGGGGGTATCTTGTGAAATTTGCTTGAATATCAAACATTTAGTAAACCTTAGGCAGTTTCCTCCTGAGATGTTTCAGATAGGTCATTTAACTACAACTTGTTTTCAGATGATCTGTGTGTATGTGTGTGTGTGTGTGTGTATTTCCATGTTCTCTGTCTGTCTGTGGCTGCAGGAGGGAAAGACAAAGGCCATGCTGAAGTTTAGCATCTATGAATTCTAAAATCTTAAATAAACATAAGAGCTTTTCTGCCTTCTGGTTGGCTGACTCTGTGGTGACAGGTGCTGAGAATTCCAGTAGAGTCAGACACAGGAAGGCAGCAAGTATCACATGTAGAACTCTGGGAGGGGCTGGCAGAGGAGACAAGTGTGGTGGTTGATAGAAGGTCACAGATGGCAAGAGGAAGCAGCAGGACAACATTGTTGGGGGTGTGGGGGACGGGAGATTAGTGTTTGAAGGATTGTGATGTGATTCCCTCTGGGCATTCTTGGGTCTGTGTTCTTCAGTAATGCTGAGTACAAAGCACTGTGGGAACGCATCTAAGAAAATGGGAGAATGAGGCTCACAAAATACATGACCCAGGCTCTTTCTCAAAGAGGAACAAAGTTCCTCTGAATATGTGGTCTAAGAGGGCACAAATGGGTGGGGTTGTCAGATATTCCTGTGTCTTGTGCTCAGATGTTCTCGACAGACAAAACAGCTTCATTGGTCTAATGTGACATAGTAAGAGCATCTACTGCTAAATGCAGTGAGAATGAAAGGGGACCCCATTTCCCTGGCAGTATTTATGTAGTAGTATGGCAGAAAGCTAGGGTGCAGCTCATGAGGAAAACTTTTGTAGGTAGCAAGCAGGGGGAGTTTGGAGAATGTCCTGGGTTTGTGACTTCTGTGAAAGGAAGATGGAAATAGCACTGTGGAGCACACTGTTGGTGCCCAGCATTCATAAGTCACACTGGCTGGGTGCTAGGATTTAGCAGTGGTGATTGGCATGCAGTGCAGAGCCCTTGCTATTAACATTTACTTCTAAAAATTTCTTCATGTAGCTCCTTTAATTTTTTCTGGATTTTTAAATTTTGTTTTATGTGCATGAGTGTTTTGCCTGCATGTGTGTATATATGCACTGTGTGTGTCTGATACCAATAGAGGTCTGAAGACTGTGTCAAATCCACTGGAACTAGAGTTATGGATGGTTATAAAGACACCATGTGGGTGCTAGGATCCAGGGTCTTATGCAAAAGCAACAAATTCTCTTAAATGCTGAGTCCCTGGAGGCTGTGGTTACCATGAATATGGATGCTCCTTCCTCCTCCTCCCTCCCCTTCCTTCTCCTCTATCTCCCTCATCCATTGTCTCCTTCCCCCTCCCCTTCCCCTTTCCTCCTCATTCTAGATGTATTTATTTTGTATGTGTGTGAATGTTCTGCCTGTATGTATGTGTACCATGTATGTGCTTGGCACCTGTGGATGTCAGAAAAGGGCATCAAATCTCCTGGCACTGCAGTTAGGATTGTTGTGATCTGCCTTGTGTGTGCTGGAAATCAAACCTGGGAGTGCTCCTAATTGCTGAGCAATCTCTACGGCTCTCTGGATTATTTTTTTCTTAATTTTTATTTTTATTTTATGAGTCTTTTGCCTGCATGTATGAATATGTACCACCTACATGTCTTATGCCTGCAGGAACAGGAAGAGGATGTTGAATCCCTGGAACTGGAATTACAGGTGGTTGTGAGTTGTCCAGTGTGGGTACTGGGAACAAAACCTGAGTCCTCTACAAGATCAGCAAGTGCTTCTAACCACTGAACTATCACTCCAGTCCCTCAAGTGGCTCCTTGATACCACTGTCCTTCTACTCAGAGGAGCCAAAAGTTACTATTAAGATATTTGCCCAACTGTTAAAATATCTACCAATGTGGAACAAAACCATGAGTGAAACAATTCATAATACTTCAATTTTCAAACAGAGGTGGTTTATTTTATTTTCATATTCTTGGTTTTGTGAGATAGAATCTCACTAGCCGCCTTGAAATTCACCTGGTAGACAAAGTCACTTTCAACTTGTGTCAGTCTCCTGCCTCAGCCTCAGAAATGCTAGGGTTAAGCTGCAAGCTATCATGCCCAGCCAAAGACTGAATTCTTTTAATGCTTAGAGAATATATAATAACAGAAACAATTTTTCAGCTGAGTTTATTGACATTGAAAGAAAGTAGTATGAAGTAATAGAAAAAGATTTAATTCTGAGAATTCTTATGTTTGGAAACAAAGTTCATTTTAAATTTTATTGTTTTATTATGTTTTAAGATGTGCAACATACTGTTAAAAGATCCATATATAGTAAAGGGATTACTATCATGAAAAAAATTAACATTCATCATTTCACACAGTTACCCATTTTTCCTCCTGTGGTAAGAATAGCTCAAATCTACTTATTTACCAAAATCCTAAATAAAGGGCTGGCTATTGTTCAGTGGTAGAGCATTTACTTGTTTTGAATATGTGAGGCCCATGGTTTGATCCCCAGCACACAGAGAGAATGGGAAGGAGGAGGTCGAGAAGGAAGGAGGTTGGTCCTGAGACCGCTTCCTACTGACTGTGATATGCATGTTGTTCCTTAGGTCTTTGTACTTCCTCATCCTCCTTAGTTGCTGCTTTGTATCTTGTTGTAATATAATACAAGATTCAATGTAAGTGACACAGAGTGTGGTTTACACGCATGTGTGTGTGCACTGGGAGCTGGAGATACTTAAGTGCTAATACTGAATGAGAAAATCCTTATTTTCTCTTCTAGGTGCTGGTGAATCTGGAAAAAGTACGATTGTGAAGCAAATGAAGTAAGTAGATGGAGATATTAGTTATGTTTATGGCTGCGAGTGACTTCTGAAAAGGAAATGTGCTTATTTTCCTCTCGTCTCTTTAGAATTATCCACGAAGCTGGTTACTCAGAAGAGGAGTGTAAACAGTACAAGGCGGTGGTCTACAGTAACACCATCCAGTCCATCATCGCTATCATTAGGGCCATGGGGAGGTTGAAGATAGACTTCGGAGACTCTGCTCGGGCGGTAAGTCCATCAGTTTGTTGGAGCGGGTCTGAGGACTATCTCATGGGATAGTGCTGTAACTACATAACTGAGGCCAGATAGCTACTTGGACAAGAAGTCTAGAGAGAGGTCAGACGTAAGTCAGGAAGTAAGTGAAGGAAGAAAGAAATGCACAGGCATGTTCTCTCCACCTTGCTGCTATTTCCCTGAATTATCTGGACTGTTCACAGAAATCACTGAAGTATTTTCTATATAACAGGTATATTAGAGTCATAGTAACTTTTTGTCAATCCTACAAAACACTGGGCAAACCCACTCAAAGTGGGACAGCTTGATTTTGTCTCACAGCATCTAAGGTTGGCTGGCTCCCTTGCTGTGGTCTTGAGGCAAGGCTTGAACACCATGCTGGAGAGTGTGTGATGGAACAGTGGGTCACATCATGGTAGGCAGGAGGCAGAGACAGGAAGGGGCCAGGGACAAAATATTCCCTTCAAAGACAAAGCCCAGTGACCTGATTCCACCAGCCAGGCCCCCATTCTATTTGCCTGTTCACCTCTAAATTTTCCAGCAGTTTAATCCATTGATGATGTTATATCCACCCACCCGACCCCCAATCCAGATGTCTCTCAATAGCCCATTAGCCAGGGACCAAACATTTAGCACATGGACATTTGCAGCTCCTTTATACCCAAACATAACACTTAGATCCCTCTGTGCCCAGTGCTTATCTGCTGTTACCATAATAAAATACCAGAGATGATTAGCTTAAAAGGATAAAAGGTTTATTTTGGCTCACGAGTTTAGATATCTCAGTGGCACTTGGGCAGCTGAGGCAGGAGTACTGCTGTAGACCAACCTGGATTACACAGGGAGTACTAGGTCAGCCAGGACTTCCTAGCAAGAAGACAAAACGAAAACATTTCAGCACTGCGATGATCGGATCACTTGTTCTTGGGCCTAGACTAAAACAGCCACTTGACCCTGAGTAATGAAATCGCTATGAGTTTGCTTATCTTTGGAGCAGGAAATACTGGCTATTTAAAGACATGAGTCAGAGTTTCAGAGCTAAATGGGGTTCCAGGAGACGAGGCAGTGCCTGGTAGAGAAGCTGGAAGGCAGAGGGTTACACGGCAGGACTGCCACAGGCCATTAGTGTGGCAGGCTTAGTGTCCCCAAGGCTCTGGGCTGGACTCACTCCTTTGACCCATAGCATGCTTTCTGTTTTGTGGGAACAGTCTGGTCCTTTCCCCAAGGTGCCTTCTTCTCCTTCTTTCTCTCCATTGGATGCCTTATATGTTTATATTAGGGTTGTTACTTGTTTTTTGTCCATGTGTCACTGAAAGGAAATCCTGCCATTTTTACACCATGGATGAACCTCAACAATATTATGATATATAAAAAAGTACTGTCTGGCTTCACGTAGATGTGAAATCAAAAACCAATGTAAAAGTCAAGTATCAAAGAAAAAATAGAACAGTTGTTAGCAGGGGTTTAGGGTAGAGTGGAACGAAATAAAGGTGTGTAGCTGGAAGTCTGCAGAGTAGCAGATGTGTAGGATAATGAAATCTAGAGAGGAAAGGTACAATTTTGGGACTGTGGTCAAGATCATTTTAAATAATGTACTTATCATTTATTCATTCAATACATTCAGGACACTTGTTAAAGGAATAAATGATAAATGCATACATTACAGAGTGAATGAATAGTAGATGAGATAAAATAGTCTAGATATAATCAACTCTTATTTAAGGAAAGAAAATTTAGAAGAATATTATGAATTATTAAAAATTATTTTGAAATGTTCTTGGAAATATCAGCAGCACCATTTTTTAACCTCTGTTTAAAAGAACAGGGCAGATGGAATCCACACTGAGATTAAGGAGAAAAAGTAAACAGAAATCATACTTTATACCAATTCCAATTATGGTGATTGAAAACTTAGCAAATTCATTTTATATAAGTCAGTCGTAGAGTCTCATGCCTCTTATCCCAGCATTTGGGAGAACTGAGGCAGGAAGATTGTCCTGAGTTTGAACTCAGGGACCTACTAAGATACATAGTAAGTTCCAAGTCAACCTGGGCTGCAAAGTGAAACCTCATCTCCCAATACCAAACCAAACTAAACAACAACCCACACTTACTCACTGTGAAGCAGATCCTGCTGGGGCTGCAGGGACAAATGCTCCAGAGCCTGTGCTGAGACATGGTACAGGGGCAGTGCAGCAGCTTTGTGAGAATCTCTTTGATTTTCATGTTTTCTCTGGAGGAATTCTTTTTGTTAAAACCTTCCTTTGGCTTAGCCTTAAATGCACTGGTTTATGGTTAACTGCTCTTTGGTGGTTTGGAATCTGTGTGAGCATCCACTTTGCTCAGCTCTGTAGATGCATGCAGCCATGGTCCCTTTCTACTTGCAGTCCATCATCTCTGCTGCCCTGAGCCTTCCTCAGTTACTGATTCACACAGAGTGTGTGTTCTCCCATGGTCTCTTCCCCTTCTACCTGTCCTGTATTTCAAGGTGCCTTGTATCTTCATAGAATTTAAACCACTACAAGCCCCTTGCAATTACTCTTGGGAATATAAAGGTGAATTAAGTAGGGCCTGCAAATAAAGAAGGCACACTTGGGCTGAGTATTGTAACCTGAGTAAGAAGTTTATAGGCAAAAGTAAAGAAAAGGCAGTCTACAACCAAGGAATAGCATATTTAAAGGCACTTTGAAAATTCCCTTTTCAGAAGTAGAAATTCCTGTGAGTATTATAAGGTGAAGGAAAGTAGATATTTAATTCTGCTAAGGATAACAGATCTGCTTTACAAGTGAAGGCAGAGTGAATAATCTTTGGTAGCAAGCCTTTTTCACTATCTGCTTTCTGAGGGTCACACTGACTTAGACACACCAGCATTCTAAATGTGAACAGCTTACAAATGGGGAGGATTGTCAGTTTAGCCGTTTTGTTTTTCTCTGACATTTATGAAAGATGAGAATGGTTTATTTTGTATTTTGTCTGCTTGTGTTTCCCTCATGGATTCCTCTGAGTATTCTCATTTTTGTTAAATGTTTTTGCAGTGGTTTTCTTTGAATATTAGAGATATTTACTCTTTGTTGTAAATATTTTCTTATTACGGAAGTTTTTTGTTAGTTTCCTTGGTTGTTTTTGTTTGTATGTTTTTTGCAATTAATTCTAACATTCTTGTCTTTGTCCAATTACTCTAATTACTGTTGATCTTGCTGAGCCAGGGTGTCGTGTGTCCTAAAATGTCATCAAACGTGTGCTAGAGCCAATGATGATCTTGAATTTGTGTGTGTGTTCCCGTGTGTGTGTTCCCTGTGTGTGTGCGCCCATGTGTGTGTTCCCGTGTGTGTGAGTATATATGTTCCTGTTCATTTTGTGTGGAAAGCAGAGGTCCACATCCTCTTTTGTCTTTCTCAATTGCTCGCCACCTTATTTTTTAGGACAGGGACTCACATTGAACCTGGAGTTCATTAATTCAGCCTGGTTGGCTAGCCAGGGCATTTCAGGAGTCTGGGGATTAGAAATGCACACTGCCGTGTCTGGCTTCTTACCTGGGAGCTGGAGACCTGAGCTAGGCTTGTGTACAGTCACTTACAGACTGGCCCAACTTCTCAACCTGAAAATTACAAGTTCTATAGTACTGTGGTTTTTCTCTGCTATGTCTATCCACCTATTTGTGGGTGTTTTCCATTAAATAGGATCAAAATATGTCATATAATTTGTCTCCTGCCTTATTGCCATTTATTAAGTAATCAATCCATTCCCCAATGACTTGGAAACACTACCTTTAACATGCAATTGGCTGTGCGTATAGACACTTTTTTCCTGTGCTGATGTAGTTTTGTTTCTTTCACAGACCAGTCACCAATTATGTCACTCAGTGCCTCTAATCATGTTTAATTATATTGGAATCGGAAACAAAAGAACATCTACCGCATAGGATTTTAAGAAAGAAAAAAATCAATACTGATTGTTTATAACATGTCTTGGACATAACAGGCCTCAATAAATTATTGATTTTATTATCTATAATTGTACTGTTATTGTTGACAGACTCACAGGGTGTTAGTTTATATTGCTTCACAGATGAATTGGCACCTAGTAGGTTTTGATTACACTCTTATTCTTTTACCAAATATCAAGACCACTATGCATTTCTGTTCCAAATGGACTTGAGAAGTATTTTTCTCTAATTCTGTTGAAACTAAACAGACACTAAAAAACCCTACTTGTTTTTGTTGGGATTATATATTTTTTAATTAAAAAATAATTAAAGTATGATTACATAATTTCAGCTTTCCTCTCCCTCCTCCCTCTCTCCCTAATTCAGACACCTCTTTTTTAACCATTGTTGTTACATATACACATAAATGAATAAATACATAAATGCTGGGGCAAGAGGGCTGTCTCTGTGGGAGACTATCTCACCCTCTCTCAGCAGTTGGTTATTGCTTGGAGCTCTTCATCTAGGGATGGGGCTCTGTGAGATTTCCCCCATCTACACTGAGATTATATCTTAATATGCACTTTGCTTGTTGAAAAGTGAGGGGGAAAGAAATAGACTTTTCAGAAATTGTGACCAATATACAGTAATTTCTGCAGTTAGCAGATTTATACATTGTATACATTGGCAATTTTAGGCAAGGTCAGGCATGTTCAGAATGGTATGGCCACAGCTCTCACATTATCTCTTTTGACTGAAAAATAAAAATAATTGTTGGGAGATGTTTCTTTCCCACCAGCAGCTCCCAAATAAACACACAGAGGCTTAGTAATAATTATAAATGCTCGGCCAATAGCTCAGCCTTGTTTCTAGCTAACTCTTACATTTTCAATTAACCCATATTTATATCTATACTTTGCCAGATGGCTTGGTACCTTTTCTCAGTATGGCATGTCCATCTTTCTTTTCTGCATCAGCTTGCTACTCCATACTCTGCCTTTCTTCTTCTCAGCATCCTCCCAGCCTGGCTCTTCCACCCAGTCTCTTCCTGCCCAGCTATAGGCCAGTCAGCTCTTTATTAACCAGTGGGAGTGATACATGTTCACTGTGTATAGAAGGATTATTCCACAGCAAATAATTCTCAAGGTTGGTATAGTGCAGTTAAATTTATGACTGCTGTCCCTTTAAGGCCTTCTCAGAGTGAGGGTGGTCTACCTGTGGATACTAAAGTATTAATAGTTTAGATTGTTGTGTGGTAGGAAGCATTATGTAGAACTGTTAACACATACTAGGCCCGGGGTACTTTAGTTAGAACTGTGGGCTAGCCTACAATAACATGCACAGAATAAGGACAGCCAGAAAGCAGGTTTATATAGGTTCATGGCAATTGGCAGAGAAGGTGTTTACTAGGATAGCTTTAAAAATATGAAGTTATAATTTATATATCTTTGGACTTTTATTTTTCTAGTAGGGTTAGGTCTGAAATAAATTGGAAACAAACCCAAGCAAATAATTTCACTGTTTGGAAGCCACTTAAGATGCCTTATACTGTGAGGAACCTTGGAGCCTGCCTGAGGTCCACTTAAGCATGTTCCTGACCAGCCTCACTTGGCCTAGGTGGTGGTCCCTTTTCTCCTTGAATACGTGTATGGTTTGTTTTTGTCAGCTTGTTGGTTGCTTTATGTCTGTTTGCCTGATTTGCAAGATGGCTGTTGAGGAATGCTTAGCAGTTCACCTTGAGACCAATCTGACTATATATTTTTTTCTTACTCTAGGCAGCCAAAGTTAAGGGAATTGCCTGGTTTGTGATTAGTGAGTCTTAGCTGAGTGTAATGTGAATTCTTTCACTTCTATAGTTTTCCACAGTCTGTCTTACTGTGTTTGTATTTCTGTTGTGGCTTGTGCCCTGTGTTTGCTTACCCATTGTTTGCTGGTTTGTAAATCCATATGTATTAGCCTTTTGTTCCCAAATGGTAATTTCTCATATTTTGTTTATTATTCTTCATTTCATTGTTGGGTATTTTTCATTATTAAAACTCGCTATATTATTGTTTCTATTATGTCTAATTTAGAACATCTTCACTCCATCAAAGATTTAACGAAACATTTATAGCTACTTTAAAGGTTCTGTAAGGCAATCAATTTCAGTATCTTTGTTTGTTCTTTAGTCCCTCTGAAACATTCTGTTGGATGAATAGAATAAGCTGTATTTATGATTCCTTACTTATGACTTATTATCCATCAGCATGAATAGAATAAGGTATATTTTTACTTCCCTGTTTATAACTTATTATCCATCAGTATTTTTGGATAACTACATTCTTTCATACTGATTTATCTTACCACTTCTATCATATAAGTTTATGTTGGTATTTTTATCTTCTTGGCATGCATTAAATTCAGACTGTTCTACATACTGTAGGTTTTTAATAGCCAGTAATTTCTACTCTTTCCGAATCTCATTTCTTCAAAATGTCCCTGAGGCATTTTTCCTTGCTGTGCCCGCTAGATGAGCATCTGAGGCATTTACAGTAGTATCCCACTTTATAGAGGAAAAAGGTGAGGAGCCCATAGTTTTATATTGTTTCCATCCTGAGAAATACCTATGCAAGTAGCTAAATGACATTAAAATTTGAAGTGTAATGTCTGCTTCCAGCATAGGCTATTTTCTTGCCTCCCTTCACTTTTAATTATCATGCATTTCTTTGTCTCTGTTGACTTTTGAACATGCACATGAAAAACATAAATGCCAGTATTTTTATTTTTTATTAATTTGAACATATATTTATTATCATAAACATGAATAAAAAAATTTTGGTAATACATTTACCAGTAATTTCCTTTCTTGATACAATGAAGCTCATTATTCCTCATAAATTCACTGAAATTTAGTAAAAAATTTTACAATCTTAAATGAGTTAAAATTAACCTAGATTTTTTTTTAGGCTTTACCCTCCCCCTTTTAAATAGTATTTAAAAGGGGGAAAGGAAAATGGCTATCTTCTTGTCTCAAATCATTTTTTACTATTGATTTTAGAGAAAATCTGTTGCAGTCTCATGCTTCTTAAAGCAACCCTTCATCATCTGAGGTTGGTATTGAGCCACAGTGTGACCAGCACACCAAAGGTCTTTGTTTTCCTGATTATAGCTCTTAAGAACTATATATGGTATATATATGGTACATATACTCACATGTACATGTATATATGCATATGTATAGCAGTATATCTATAGGAATGTGGTGGGTTACACAGAAGAGAAGCTATCATTGTTTGTGATTTCCAATATCATTGGCAAATTTTATAGATGATTCAAGTATTGGGATAAGGGATGTCCATTCATATGTCAGACCTGGCAGCAGAAAGTTATCCTTATAGCTTCAGTTCAGAGCTATCTCTGTTTTTCATCTAGTTTATCATATTGCTTTCCTTGTATTTTATAAGGCCTTTTGATGCTCTCTGTGCAAAGATTACTTTCATCTGGAATTTTGTCTTCTGTGTCATGATTAGTCATCTAGCCATTGCTTTAAAAGCCTCCCCTGGGGTTTTCATAGTTTAGATTGCTTTGACTATTAAAGAGCGGTTTTGCTTTTGAATGAATCCTGATGTGTCTGGTCCTGAAAATGCACAGTTTCTGCTCTGTGCCCCACAGGAAGTGTACCCTTTCTTGCCTTTGTGACCCTTAACATGTCAAAAACCAATGATCCTGGTCCTTCAAAGTCTTCCCCAGCCTGGGTAGAGGCTTCTGAATCCTGTAAAGTCTGAGATAGTTTTAGACAAAATGCACACCACAGCCCAGTGTCTAGCCCATCCCTGGGAAAGCCTGTGCTATCTGGCTAATGCAGCACTGAAGTAAGTGGCTCCTTTCTGGGTTCCAAAGCTCAGTTATCAGCTTGGATTTACACTCTCAGGTCATATTTAACTGGCCTGCTTCCATGTTCATGTCCATTCTGTCTTTAAAAAGAAAAGTTAAGATTGTTTTATTTTTATGTATGTGAGCATTATATTCATAATCTGTGCACCACATGGCGCCACAGTGCTGTCTTGTATGTGGAGAGTGCTCTGGTCTGGAGTAACCGGTAGACTGGAAGTGGAGCTAGGTCTAACTGAGCTGTGTGTCCAGCCCTTCTTTGGTTTTAACACCACAGCATGACCCTGTAAGCTGCTTCCCTAACCACACTCCAGTCCCAGCTTCTGTGGTCACTGTCCCTTTATCTCTGACGTTATGTGCTCCTGTGGATGTCTCCAAATGACTTTGAGTTTTGTTTTTATATACATTTTACAAAGACTGTTTTTCCAAAGTGGGATTAAAAACAGTCATTGTCCTACAGTTTTAAGTTTTCTTGTTTTAGACAAGGAAGGACTTTTAGTTTTTAGACAATTACTTTATAATTTTAGACAATTAATTTTAGACAATAAAGGCTTACTGGTTGCTCATTTACTGATTTATATGATGACTGAGTGACTGGCTGTGGTCCTTGAGGCAAGTTGTCTTGGGCCGTGCGACAGAAAAGGTTAGGTAGAAAGCTTTTTATAATGCTTTCTGCTCACATTCATTACCTCAGTGCTCACCTGTGGCTGATGGCTAAATGTCGAGCCAGTGACAGTTTTTCCTGAGACAGGGTTCCCTGTAATTTAAACTGACTACACTCACTGTGTAGCCCAGGTTGTCCTAGTATTTGAGATGCTCCTATGTCAGCCTTCCGAGTACCAGAATTATAGCTGTACACCATCACACCATGCCAGGCTTCCAGTTACTGTAGGGGAATAAGCTCCTTGACATTTTGTGAAGAAGAGAGGTTTTTAATGCTAATTTTACTGTGTAGTTTTGAAGTGTGTGATTTGATGTCATAGGATCTACAGGATAATAGTGTAGTTACTACAGGAAAGCAAGTTAACATGTCCATCATCTTGTTACTATAGTAAAGCAAGTTAAAATGTCCATTAAAATGGAGAACTAACAAGGCAACTTCACCTAGTTTATGTGGTAGTTTAAAGAGGTTTATTTCGGGGTAACTTACAACCAGTAAAGAGGTCGGTTACAGGGCCTGGGAGAGGTGAGGTGTAGTCCAATGTGGTTCTCTGGAGAACTCTGACTTTGTCTGCCATCCAGCATCACAAGGAGCCAAGAGAGCCAGCAGTACACATCTTGGATCTTAAGGGCTCCCATCTTGGCCAGGCCCAGGGGCAGGTCATAGGCAGGTGTGGCAGTTACCAGCTGCCTCACTAGGGGGCAGTGCTTCAAGGTCAAAGCTGGAACAGCTACTTGCTACAGTCCATCATCTCACATCTTACATTTTTGAATGAGAAGAGTGACTAAAATGAACTTAATTAATATAATTCCAATAAAATGCAACTTTATGATTAGTTTAGGTGTTGGGCATTAGCTCCTTGCACTACCTAATTTCAACCTGCCTTTTGCTACTTATCCTTTGAACTACACTTCCTGTTTCCTCACCCACTTCCCTAGTCCCAGGTGAGCACAGTTTAATTTTCTATCTCTGCAAATTTGACCAACATTTTCTTCTGACTTGGAGGATATGGTCTTAAGTCAAATGAGGCAGGTACAGAAAGAAAAGGATCACATGGTCTCACTGACGTGTGCAGTCTAAAAAAGGAAAAGACATTTGAATGCCTCGGGGAGAGAAGTTTATAAAGACAACGTCCAAAGTTCCTTCTGTGTTTCCTTAGGGCATCTTCCTAAAAAGTATGAAAGAAAAGGCTCCGATCTGATGACCCAGACTGGAGGGTCTTGGTCTCTTCTGCCAAAACTTTACTAAAATTGATAAAAGATTGCATAATGTAATATATTTAAAAAACTTACTTAAGTATTTTTCTAAACAAAATTATGTTTTCTGTGGTTTGGTAAATAAAAATGGCAAGGTTTTTGTGTATAGGTTATTTCTAGAAGGTGGCCTTATTGCTTAATGGAACTAGGTCAATAGTACCAAGAGTGGCTGCAGTCTGATGGGATGCTTTACTAAGGACGTGTGCGTGTTGCTGGCTTTCATGCATTTCTCTTGTGGTTTACTAAAGAGGGAAACATATGCTTGAATAATGTGTTCCCATGCTGAGAAACTTAATTAGTTTCCATGATGAGTTCCAGCTGAAAAGAAAATGTTTCATGAATTAGCAGTAAAATGAGTTTGTATCATCAGCTTGTCTGCTCCATAAGCCTGTCTTGAGACACTTCTCTTCCTCACCCTTCGTCACAGCTCTGTAAGACTCAACTGCAATGTATTCATCCCCCAGTAGTGGTGGGCAATCAGTTCAAGAATACTCAGCAAATGCCAAAATCTGAAGGTGATCAAATTTATTTATAAAATGGCTTCCAGGTTTGGTGGCCCCTCCTGTGATCTCAGCAGTTGGCACTGAGGTAGGAGGATCACGGGTTCAAAGCTAGCCTGGACTGTGTAGTAAAAACCTATTTTAGAAAAGTCAAAAAGAGGCTGGGCAGTGGTGTATTTACATGTAATCTTTAGAAATCCTACCTGTGTGTTTTAAATTAATAATACCTGAGCATATAGGGTAATAGATTTTTATATAGAATTGTACATAGAATAATGATAAGAATAAAAATATAAAAAACACTATACCTCTCCAGTACATGCAAACTTTTCAGATACCTTCAACCTGAAGATTGGAGAGCCCCCTGTAGTTCAGAAGGATGGTCCTTGGGAATAACAATGACTTATTCCCCTACTGTACAAAACCACACATCTCAAGCTAAAATTAACCTAAGTAAAGTAGTAACTTGTGACACCTAGGCTTTGTTTGGTTTTGTTTTTAAATTATTTCTACCTAGAGTCTCCCTTGTGCTACCAGGGATGGTAATTACTACCCATCAGAGATGAGAACGTAAATATGCGTCTGGTCTTAGTAGAGATACGCTGAGCTACAGCCCAGATGTTGAAGACTCGGTGTGAATAAAGTGCACGTGAAGTAGAAGCTCCTTTCCCCTGGCCTCCTGTCCCCCCTCTATGAAAGCGTGGTTGTGTAAGGCAACTGGGATTACACTCAGAGGCTCCTTTCTCTTTGGCAACGGTGACTGAGAGTAGTTGATTATGTGTGACTCAATAATTGTTAGCAGCTTCATCACTAATGCAGAAGCAGACCAACTTTATCTAGTCTTCTTTCATTTAGAACTTGGTGTGTTGTCGTTCACCCTCACATGCATTGTGGGTATATCTCCTCCAAAGCTGTACTTATTTCCCACCCCCATGTCTGGGTTAGCAAACACCTGCTCCCAGCTGCTTCCTCACTGATTAGTAACATGTGTGTCTATTAAGGTCTCTTGAGAATCTACAGACTGTCCTGTGAAGCTATTTGTTGTTGCTTTCTTCACATTGATTTCTCTCTTCCCTGACAGTAGTTTCCATCTGTAAACTGTATCAAAAAGCTAAGACTTAATTAGATTGTGTTTTAGATAACCTTTAATGGTGTCATGCTTCCTTGATTAAAAGAATTTGGAGAATGACTTTTTGTATCATTCATCTTTTTTATTTTTTAATGATCTTCAGTCTACAACATTCTTTCGGTGGATAGTTAAGGCCCCTTCATATGCTGTGACTTTAGTTATTCGTTCAGCCCCAGGTGCTCTAATAGCTGCCACCTGCACCACAAAGCATAGGCTTGTGATTTATGTTTATAGTTTTGTTTTGCATAAGCCAACTTTTCAAGTGGTGCTTTGAAGAAAAGTTGTGGCACTCTATAAAAAGCATGAAGGAAATTCACAGTTATGTTTTTCTTCTTGTGTATTTCTCCATCTGTAATTTTTTTTATCCTTAACACCTCTTGTTTTGTCGAATGTGCAGGATGATGCTCGCCAGCTCTTCGTGCTTGCTGGGGCTGCAGAAGAAGGCTTTATGACTGCAGAGCTTGCTGGAGTCATAAAGAGATTGTGGAAAGACAGTGGTGTGCAAGCCTGCTTCAACAGATCCAGAGAGTACCAGCTGAATGATTCTGCAGCCTAGTAAGTAGCCACAGCTTCAGAACTCAACTTCAATGAGTGACCATGTGCTGGTAAATCTATCTCTGTGTCACTTGTGCTGAGGAATTGCCTGGCACGTTCTTATACAACTCGTGTTTCCTGTGTGACAATATTTGAATGGTTTCTCTGTCATTTATTTTTTTGTATGTTTGTGGTAGCAATGCTGTTATTACCCATGTTTTTGAAAAGCCTCATGCATATGTAATCTCTAATTGAAACTGTATAGAAAAGGATTGTCTCCAGTATTCTTCTAAGAAGGACACTGAACCTTCCAAAAATACACTCTGCATTTCTCAGAGCACTGATCTGCACTTAGATACCCCCTGCACCCTCTTACTCTTGGTAAGCTCTCTGTGCCTTAGACAGGGTGGTATAGATGTCTTGTTTAGGTTTGAGCCCTCAGCCATCACTCATTCTCTTTATCTTAGACATCCATGAGGCTCAGCATTCACCACCATTTACTGTAAAGAGAGGCTTCTCTCGTTAAGGCTGAGAGTAGCTTTTGTCTGTGAGTATAAACATACATAGTTAGAAAGTAGCTTTATGTTATATCAATTTAGTAACTATAATTGGGCCTACAACTTCCCCAGACAAGTTGTTAACAGGATTCTTAACTGTGAAGCAGGTCTCAATTCAAATCAGATGGCAGTTGGTTACCCTGTAATAGTGGTACCACTATTGAAAGATGGGAACATCTTGCCTGGCAGCTTAGATTTTTGATTCATAGGGTTCACAAGACCAGCGATGCCTTTCCTCTCCCAGCAGCCTGCATAGCACCTCTGGGACTTTAATGCTTGCCTTCAGGGAAGAAACTGTTCCAACTTGCTGTTTCTGTATCTTAAGCTGAAGTGTGTGGTACCTTTAACAGTAGGGTCTTATCCTCTAATAGTGATGGGCAAGTAAGGCCACTGACAAGAGCCTGTATTGTTTTGGGAGAGTCGATGTTTGTAGAGCTATTGAATTAGAGAACAGAACAGTGTGGGTTTCCCTGTGTGAAATACAAGACTAGCAGGAAACAACATCTTATCCAGTCTTTGCTGAGCTTTCTTGCCACTGCCTCCACAATTAAGGCCTGTGAAATCTTCAACAGAGGGGAAAGTATCGACCCGAGCATGGTGTTACCCTAAAAGTGTAAGGAAAAATTATAAGAAACAAGATCCTTTGAATTGCTATGACTGAAAAACAAAGCTTAACAAATGTAAACAGACACTATAAGATTCTTGAGTAATTGTGTGACATGGAAACTTAAACCAGTTGTTTTATATGCTCATAAAGACCCTTGAAAACTTAAGAACACTACATAATTAAAATATGCTGTAGTTTTCATTTTAAGTAATAGTTTTTGCCTCTAGTTCCTGTTAGCACTGTGTTTGTTGTTTGCTTGTTTTCAGTTATCTGAATGACTTGGACAGAATAGCACAACCAAATTATATCCCGACTCAGCAGGATGTTCTCAGAACCAGGGTGAAAACAACGGGGATCGTGGAAACCCATTTTACTTTCAAAGATCTCCATTTTAAGTGAGTAACTTCTAAATATATGGCTTATAAGCTTGGTTATAAAATGCATTGCTTTAGAAGCAAAAGGCAAAATAACAAATGTTTATAACATTTTTACTGCTGGAAATTTTTTTCATAAGATTAGACAAAATAAATTTATGGAAATGAGCAAGAACAACATTTTCAAAAGAATGTTGATTTTTATTTAAGAAAAAATAACCAGACAAGTTCCCTTTGCCTGTTATTTTTCAGTGCCCAAACTATAATAGAGTCCGGCTGTTTTGACTAAAGGAAACTATGTCTTTAAAGGTCCATGTCTGATGAAGGCATCTCTGTCTGTCTTTAGGTAAAATAGGGAGCTTTAGTCTTCGAATATGTGCTTACTTATAAAAATGCGTTTAAAGAAAGGTGCCTTTGAATTTTTTCATGAAGCAAACTGATATTTGAAGTCTGGTGGTGGGCAATGTTTGCTTCAGGTGTGTCCAGTGTGAACCTGCTTGGGAAGAACAGTACAGAGTGGTGCATTAGGGATGGAAGGGTTGGGGGATGTTCCCTCCAGCTTCTCACTTGGAATAAGCCAGTTTGAGAGGAAGGCAATAAACATCATATAGACGTTCATAGAATTGCATTTCTCTTCTAATAAATAATACTTTTCAAAAAATGAGAAAGACAAGGATTGAGTCACAGCCGAATCCCAGTTTTAATTTGCCAGGTCCACCTCTGACCCTGACTTTTGTCCAGTTTCCGCTGTAGGTGACCTGCGGCTGGATTGCTGCTGTTTACTTTGTATCCCCATTTCTTTGTTCTTTCTGCTCCACTTGCTAACCCAGGCTTCCCAGTCAGTCTGCTGCACATGCACCGTGGTGAGCCTCTTTTTGTCCCCTCACTCTCACTTAAGTAATAATGATAGAATCAAGGAAAATGAGGTACTTATTTCATCTAAAGATGTGTCCCTGAGAACAATGACTTACTTCAGAGTGTTTTACTGAAACAAAATACCTGTGTTTTCACAGAAATCCAAGACCACTGTGCTGTTACTTAATGTTTAAAATTATATACTTATTTAAGATTATAATTATTACTCTTTTTTACCTTCATATTATGTTTCTATATTTTGAAGCTCTATTCAGGACCTGGAGAAAATTATTTTTCAAAACCACATGTCTTATGATTCAATTTCATTTAAAATGACACATTCCCTAAGTGTCAGTTTTGTGTCCAGAGGAAGGGAATCCCGATGTAAAGCCCTTGGACAGCTTGCTGGGCCCCTCTGTCACACAAACCTGACAGTAGATTACTCAGTCTGTATTAAATACTGTGTTCCCTAGACCATATAAATATCAGCTAATTAGTAACCCCAAAGAAAGAATACAATGCTACAATTAAATGTGTTGCGTGGGTTTTGTATCATTTTTCTTGTTCAGCAGGTGGGGGTTTCCTTTTGTTTTCTTTTTTTTTTTTTTTTTTTTTTTTTTTTTTTTTTTTTGGTTTTTCAAGACAGGGTTTCTCTGTGTAGCTTTGCGCCTTTCCTGGAGCTCACTTGGTAGCCCAGGCTGGCCTCGAACTCACAGAGATCCGCCTGCCTCTGCCTCCCGAGTGCTGGGATTAAAGGCGTGCGCCACCAACGCCTGGCTGTAGACGTATTAAAGAAAAAACACAAAGCCAAGGTGAAGAGAAAAACCCAAGAGGTCAGAGCTAAGAGCCTTACCCACTTACCGCTGGCTAGCCTCTTTCGCCAAAGCAACCTCTCCTAGAGAGAAAGGGAGGTATTTCCTGTGCGTTCGTCTTTAAATAGAATTCTGTTCTGCCTTCTCATTGGTCGTAAACCCAACCACCTAACTGCCTCATCACTGCAGTTTGTACAGACCTCCAGTCACATAATGGAGCCTGTGTCTCCAATACTAGCTATATCCTTGAACACACAGAGATCTATCTAGCTCTGCCTGCCGAGTTCTGGGATTAAAGGTGTGCGCTACCACATCAGACTCTGGCTATGGCTTGCTAATAGCTCTGACCCCTAGGCAACTTTATTTATTAACATATAACATTTTGGTACAAAAGAAAATATCACCATACCTGGCTAAACTTTTTTTTTCTGATTATTAATTGATCAATGCGGTGATTGATCAATCATCGATTCATCAGTTAGTGACTTCATCAGAACAGCGGATCGGTCGGGATCCGAACTCGCCACCACAGCACAGTCGCCTAGCCTCAGAGCCACCTCTCAGGGTCGCTCCTTTTGTTTTCTTAAACCAACGTGAGTAAGATTGGTTTAGGGAGCACTACAGTTGTATTCTTGTGTAAGGTCCAGCCATGTGCCTTCATGCTCCCGCAGAAAGTTACAGATCTGACGACTCAGACTGAGCAGACCCCACTTGTCACTACAGAAATTATTAGAAAAGAAATTTATAATATATGACTCTTCCCTTATGAAAACTGTCTTGATATTCATACCCCATGTTTTGTTAAGGTTTCATTTTTTTTAAGTTTTATGAGAGATTAGAGAGATTAGATAAATCATTGTTTAATATACTCATTACACATTTTCTTTTTCAGGTTATCTTTAGTGCTTCATGTTTGGTTTGTAGAAATGTATGTGAATGAAAAAAGTATATTCCCTTAGCTTTTCTTCTACACCATCACCACAGTATCTGAAAAGTTGAAGGAAAAAGAAACAAAAGGGAAAACTAGCAGCCTCTGCTAACTCATCTGTTCGACATCACTGTCTACAGCACCTTGAAATGGACTAGTTCATGTTGTCATTGAAATTACCTTTTTTGTTTTGCTTATAAAGTGTTCTGGTTTAAGATAGTCATTCAAAAGAAAGCATTACTATGAATCATGGGTTAGACTGCTTCAGGTAGCTTTGAGTCTCTAAAATGATAAGGATAATGGAACAGAATTTCTAAAAGCAATTTAATCAAGGAGATTCTCAGTCGGAGATTTGTTAGAAAACAAACCATTGTCAGTTCACTTCCTAATGAAGGCTCAGTACTCCAAGTTGGGAAGTTGGAGCACAGTTACCTATTGACAGATAATTGCATCTCAGCTTGCTTCTGTGTGTGTGTGTGTGTGTGTGTGTGTTATAAGTGAAGCCTACCTGCTGATGTCACTGTCACTGATTATCAGGGATTCCCATATTTAAGCTTTCCAAAGAACGTCAGTTCTATTCTGAGTTCCCATAATCTCTTCTAGCTCCAGAAAGGACTGTTCCCTATGGTCTTGAGTGACGATGTAGACAGTGTCTGCACTGCAGATTTTACAAAGCATGTGTGGTTTTGAGTCCACCCTTATTTTCACTTCCATTCCTTCTCTTGCGCCTCACGGTGGGTATATTTTCCCTTCTTACCGAGTCTCCTGCCAGGGAGCCTTCCTGCTAAATGTGTAGGTCATTAAGTAACCATATGCAACAGCTGGTCTGGAGACATATTCATTTGTTGCTCCATTTGTCTTAAAACTGTGCAAGAACATTTAATTATAAAGACATTTATTGTTTGAAGATTTAAAATGTATTTGCCTAACTCCAAGACATCTTTGGGTCTGGTTTTTTAAAAATTCTGTTTACTTAGGGTCTTTTGTTTGTTTGTTTTGCTTTGCTTTGTTTTTGAGACAGGGTCTCACTTTGTAGCCCTGGTTGGCCAGAACTCACTGTGGCTAGCCTCAAATTCATAGCGATTCACCTGGCTCTGCCTTTTTGGAGTTCTGGAATTAAAGGTGTGTGCTACCACATCCAGTAGTTTACCTCATTTTAGTACCATGGACTAAAAACTGAAATTGTTGTGTTTTTGTAAGGAAATGGCTAATTGTGAGCTGGGGTGGTCTAAGGAGGAATTGGAAGGCATTTCGGTTAGAGCAGAAGGGTTTTGGACAGAGATATCCCCATTAAGTAGCTGGGTAAACCCAATTAAGATGCTTAACTATTAGAATGTTGCCCTTGATCGGAAGTGTAATAATAAAATGAATCTTTTTTTCTTTTTTAAAAATTGTGTAAAGATAAAACTCCATCAGTGTACCAGGTAACAGTAGGCATGGTTTATTTATTTAGTAGTACATATTTATAGAGTTCTTTTTGTATCAAATGTTGGGGACACAAACAAGCAAAGAAAGACAAAGTCTTTGCTTTAAATTCTTCAAGGAAAAGGGCAGGTAAAAAATGCAGCTATTTAATTTTTAGGAGATGGTAATTACTATGGCCAAAAGTAGAGCTTATGAATAAAATATATCCATTGCACAATAATATTTTCACTTTCTATTTGTTGCCATACAAATTGCCCAAAACCGGGTTCATGTACAAGTGAAAATCCACCATCTCCCTGTTCTGGAGGTTAGAACTGAAATCAGTATATTGGGAGGCATCCCCCTCACAGCTCTCGGGGAGCGTATTCCTGACCTGTTGTTAGCGTCTGGTAGCTGCTGGCAATTCATGGCACACCTTGGCTTTTACCTATGCCTCCTGTCCTGTCACATGTCCTTCTTTCCTGTATGTGGGGAGGGACTCCCTTTCGACTTGGAGTTTCTTCCTCAGTTTACTTTTCTGCTGTTGTGTTCCTAGAAGCAGACAAGTCCATCACTTACAGACCCTGATGTTGACAAGCACACAGCCACTTCTGCCTGTTGTTACAGCATCGCCCCCTGCAGGGGGCCCTTTCCATTTCCTCTGAGAACTCATCACTAGTGTCTCCAACCAGCTTTGTGTCTGCCTTCTTCTGTTCATCACAGTACATGCACGCCCTAAGACTATAGAAACTCCAGGGGTTCACTTTCATTTGAATTTGAAATAAATGAACTTTGTTGTCTGTATTTCAAGATAGTCTAATTGTTTCTTTTTATGTGAAGTGCTTCAGGACACTTCAAGATGGTACTCATTATTCAGTCCTAACCCCCTTTCCCTTTCACATCTGTAGATACTTGTTATAGTAACCCCTTTTACTGGTACTGCCGTTAGTGCCACTCAGTATTCTCCAGAGAACAGGCATGACTAGGCTGTGTGAAGCCACTGGCAGACCTGAGTTGGGAGAGCAGGCTATCAGGCTCAAATGAAAGTTGTGGTGCAGTCCTGAGGATATTTTCATGTTGTCTGAGAAACCCTAGGTTTGAGTCTTCAGGCCTCTTGGTTGATTGGAGGGAGCCTGGCTGCATCATTGAGCGTAGTCTTCATTACTACATCAGCCAGCTGTAGACATCAAGCACCTCAGTAACACAGAAGCACTACTAAGTAACTGAGTAACTGGGTGGGCAAAGCAACACAGAGACAGTGGAGGATGGGATGGATTGGTACAGCCTGTGGAGGAGTGATGCCTGCTGTGTGAAGAAGCTAGCTAAGGCTATGGGGAAGTTCTTTATAAATTGTATTCTTAGGCAGTGTAACAAATATTGATCTAATTAAATCAATTCTCCCTGTTCCTCTTTGATCTCTATTACAGTGGGTCACATCTTACCCACTCTGCTTTCTGTTTACTTCTAACCTATCCACTCTGATTTACGCTGGGGTAGGACCATTTTGTTATAGCCAACTTTTAGGAACAGCTTCCACCTAAACCAAAATGATGAAAGTAACAGTACTAGTGGATGGATTCAGATTTGGTTTGTAGGCCACTACTGCTCTGTAGGGAATTAAATAGGAATGGTTTTAATTAGTGCACCATCGAGATAAATGGGGCCTTTAAAAATGTGCCAGTTTACACAGTGTTTCCATTATATAAGTAGTTATTTCTGGGCTGTATAATGTAGTCTATGCAAATTTAAACTTTTGCTTAACTTTTAAACTTGCCAGGAACAAGAAGAAAAGGTCATTGGCATTCTATTGTTTGACTGTGTCAGAGCCTTGTACACTAGCCTCCAGTTGTCCAGGGCTGTATATTATATAACAACTGAGGGATTTTTATTTTAAAGGTCCCTCACCTCTTCTCTCTCTCTCTCTCTCTCTCTCTCTCTCTCTCTCTCTCTCTCTCTCTC
>CABHPP010114803.1:15376-26681 GCA_902168425.1 Peromyscus attwateri | reverse complement strand
CTTTTTTTTTTTTTTTTTTTTTTTTTTTGGTTTTTTGAGACAGGGTTTCTCTGTGTAGCTTTGCGCCTTTCCTGGAACTCACTTGGTAGCCCAGGCTGGCCTCGAACTCACAGAGATCCGCCTGGCTTTGCCTCCCAAGTGCTGGGATTAAAGGCATATGCCACCACCGCCCAGCACGAGCTAAATCTTAAACTGCTAGGCTACAGCCACAGGGCTCTGCTTAGCATATGGCATGCTGGTGACTGACTCTGCCCCCTTGGTTTCCTGAGAGACCACCCCAGCTCTGGGAAGTTTCTGGATCCATGCTGCAGTAGGTATTTCTGCCTAGTCTTCTGCCACCAAGTGGCATGCTGCCCACTGCTCATAAACCCCATTCAAGTGCTCAGTAGCAGGGCCTCTTAAAAGCAAGCACTGAACCTACTCTGAACCTTTTATTTTATTATTATGTTTTTTAGCTTTCTCAGGCCCTGTGTGGATATACATGGCCCCATGTTGGGTGTCATTTGCAGCAGCACTGTTTCATTGGGACCACCAGCCCACAAAGAACAATGCTGATACTTTTTATTAATTATGAAAGCTTGGCCTATGCTTAGGCTTGTCCCACTAGCTCTTATAACTTAAATTAACCCATTTATTTTAATCTATGTTCTGTTACGTGGCTTGTTACCTCATGTCTCTGTACTGCTCTTGATGCTTCCTCTGCATCTGGCTGGTGACTCTGCCTCTTCTTCCCAGAGTTCTCTCTCTGCCCTGAAGTCCTGCCTATACCTCCTGCCTAGCTATTGGCCTTTCAGCTTTTTATTATACCAATCACACCAATACACTTTCACACAGTGTACAAATATCTCCCAACACTTTTCAAATGTCTTCTTCCCTGTTTGAATTATTGCCAGCAAGCAGGAATGAGAATTCCAAAAATAATACTTGCCTGTTGTTAACATTTGTCCCAGAGTGGCCAACATGCCTGAAAGAGACCACTCCCAGGGAGGAACTGTTCAGCTCTGATTTTTAAGGGTTTCACTCCATCGTGGCAGGGAAGGCAGGGCAGGCAGGGCAGAGCACACGAGTCCTTCATGGTGGCCCAGAAGCACAGAGGAAGAGGCACCCAGGATGACATGTAGCTGCCAAGAACATTCTCCAGGGTTCTGTTTATTCCTGCTAAACTCATAAAGTTTCCATAACTTCCCAAACAGTGCCATTAGCTGGGGACCAAGCATTCTGCATAATGAATTCAACATAATTAGGCACTGAGCTCTCTAGCCCCTCTAAGTGGTCTTTAGGAGATATACTTCCTTCACTGAATTATCTTAATACTTTTCAGGAGAATCCTTAGGAGTTTTATTATTTATCAACCCTGTTTCATAAATGAATGTAAATTTAATATTCCAAAAAGGTAGTTATGGCTCTCACCTCTGTAAGGGCCATTCCATATTCAAACCACAACATGGTACTTAAGCTTCCGAGATTCCTCGTCAGTAAGAAGGGTGATTGAGCCTGACAAGTTGCTGGTTTGGGTTGGGTTTTTTCTTCAAGGTTGGTGTTGACAGAATAGTCCCAGCCCTACCTGCTTCTCCCCATTGGCATGCAGACCTAGTCAACATGAAGGTGGCAGCTGTGTTTTCTGACAATTGGCAGCATTGCAACACTATTCTATAGTCTAAACTGAAACTCTGCTTTATGTGAACTGTTTAATGCAAGGCACCGCCAAACTCCAGCTCTGTAATATGTGAACATTTAAGATAAATTTAAAAGTTCCACAGAAGCAATGAATGGCCTAGAACCCAAAGTATTTTAATTTGTACTTACAGCCTTTATTATCATTTACAGGATAGACAGATCAAAGGTTAGTCAGATTTTATACACCTTAACATGACCTTCAATTAAAGGCTTTCATAGGATAGCTGTGCCCTCCTGACACTTCTACTGATAGGAATAAGCAGCATTCATGATTTAGATTCCATAACTGGGTTACGAGGTTCAGATGCCAAGAGGAGGCTCAGTAAGGGAGGTGGGACACTGGTCAAGCTTAGTGCAGGGAGATCTAACTAGAAGTAACTGGGATATCCCAATTGCTAAGGAATGGCTTGGAAGTCCAGAGTAGGCACTACTTGGAAAGCTAGGCAGTGGAATGGGGTAAGGGGATGGTGGCTATGAGCTAGTGATAGGATCACATTACTGAACTGATGTCATGAACAAGACTGTTACCCTAGACCTTCCTTGTTTTCTGTGGAGGTTGAGAGATTTGACAAGAGGACCACAAAGAGAAAGACTTGATGCTGTACAAGGCATAAAGACTCAGGCCCACAGGAGGAGGGCAGGGGTCTGATTCTCCAGGAGAATTGAGTGGACAAGAAATCCAGTCATTCAGAAGGCTTTGTTGCTTGGAATGTGGGGTTCCCATTCATAGTTCCTAATCTTGTTAATAAAGAATTTTAAGGTGGACTCAAAAGTAATCTAGAGGGCCACTTGGTTAGAGTTCAGAGACGAAAACAACAGAGCCCTGTCAATCTCAGCTGCTGCCAGAGGGTGAAGATGAAGGGGAAGAGAGAAAGTCAGGTCTTTGTTATGGTCCAAGAGCACAGGTAGGTTCAGCAGTGGGGGTCAGCAAGCAGCTGCATGGTGGAAGGGGGGAGGCTTCAGAAAAGAGTGGAAATGTCCAGAGGATTGTGGGAAAAGACAATTCATTAAGAAAGAGAAAACACAGCCGGGCGGTGGTGGCGCACGCCTTTAATCCCAGCACTCGGGAGGCAGAGGCAGGCGGATCTCTGTGAGTTCGAGGCCAGCCTGGTCTCCCAAGTGAGTTCCAGGAAAGGCGCAAAGCTACACAGAGAAACCCTGTCTCGAAAAACCAAAAAAAACAAAAAAAACAAAAAAACAAAACAAAACAAAACAAAACAAAAAAACAAAAAAGAAAGAGAAAACACCCAAGAATAGGAATGGGCTAGTTAGCTGAGGGGGGAAATAACCCCCAAAGCACAACAAATGTAAGACATTTATGTTTACAGAGCACTTACTGTTTTGTGATGAGGCTATTCTTGGGGAGACATCAACAAACATCTACTCACCCCAGATAAGGAACCAATGACAGACTGAAGTGACATGCCACTAAGGCCTAACTTAGTTAACCAATGAGCTTACTGGAGTTACTTACGGGGGTATGGGTGAGGGGCTATTTATGGGAGCACAGATAACTCAAAACAGCTCTATCACCAAGAGCTGCCCCAGCATGGGTAATGAGTCATGAAAGCTGGAGTCCTGGGGCTCCATGAACAACTTGCAGGCAGATCAACACGTGGGAGAGTTTCCCTCCTCAGACATGTACTGCTTATATAACCTTGAGGAGAGAGAGAGAGAGAGAGAGAGAGAGAGAGAGAGAGAGAGAGAGAGGAGCCTTGTGAATCAGGGATTTCCTGAAACTTGTGAGTTATTTACTTCCTGAGGTTTTTGTTGTTGTTGTTGTTTGTTTGTTTGTTTGTTTTAAGACATGGCCTTACTGTGCAGCCCTGGCTAGCTTGGAACTCACTGTGTTAACCAGGCATTGAACTTGTGATCCACCTGTCTCCGTGTGCTGGGATTAAAGACATGCCATGACAATCATATTTGTTCTCAGAAACTTCACTGGTGCCTGAGTCTGAAGGACATCATCATTTACAAAAGGAAGTTTCCTTGCATGGCAGAGCATAGCTGATAGCAATAAGACACTCTGACAAACATTGTATCTACTTAATATCAGGAGCTGTTTTCTTTCTGGGCCCCCATCAGCCACAGGATTTTGTCCTGGCTTATAGTACCAGACATGAATTCCCTCTTGTGCATCAGGACTTAAATCCAATCAAAATGCTGTTGCTTGTGCCCCCAAAAAATCTTGTGTCACCGCTGTACCCACAGTCACATATTGTTTGCATCTTGATAGTGTGGCATGCAGGGTCCACAGCTGAGTAGGATGTTTAGCGCAATTCTTCTCCAGCAGCCTGCACAGTGTCTTCTAGAGTTACAAAAACCAGGCAGCAGGAGGGAGCTACCAGTTCAGTCCCAGCCTGATTTCTACACTCACCTCTCCATTTGTATATATTTGTATTTGTCCTGGGAAAGGTAGCTGTATCATTTTTGTCCAGTCTCTGCATAACGGGAAAATGCAGGGCTTGTCTCAAGTCCTTGCTTGAGTAGGCTGTGAGGCTGGATCATTTCAGCTAGCCATCTCAAAATTGTCCTGAACAGTTTGTAGTCCAAAACTGATCTTTGGGTGGTGTTTGTCAGCTTAGTGGTATTATCATCATCATGATTGAATCATTGTTGTGGGGCTGCATCATCTGTTCGAGGCTGTTAGGCATGGTCATAGTTCACTGCAGAAAACTGATAGAGACTCAAACTCAAAATCATGTACAGGAAGCTAGATGAAGCCTTTTTTTCTAGAATTAGTTAGTACTCTATAAGACCATTAACATCATGACAAAAATTATATATACATATCTTATAAATTTTGATATAAAATTCATATCTTAAGAAAAGTTTTAAAGAGTCAAAATAAAACCAAAGAATTCTGAGATTAGTGACAATAGAATAGTCTCTTAATTTTGGTTTTCTTCTGTCCCATATCAGGTGGCTCTTCTGACATGATAAAGAGATTTTGCATTTTCTTTTAACAAGCATGCTTGGGTTTAGAGAAGGAGAGAGCCACACTCCAACTCCAAAGCCAGTTTTAATTTTAAATTGAACTGGGACTACATAAAGACCATTTGTGTTATATGTCTGTAGAGAACAGCAGAAACAAACATTTAGGAAGACTTTTGAAATTTTATCCTGTTAGATATGTGATATACCAATAGGCCAATTTAATTTTTTTCTTGGGATGTTTTTCTGGATGATTTGTCCTTTTTCTTCAGATGTCTCATTTGTCCAGTGTTCTTCAGATTCCTTAGCCTTCAGTCTCCTGAAAGACAAAAACAAAAACCCATCCCCAACCCTAACTTTGGCAAGGTTCCCTTTTGGCAAGTTATATCTGATTAAATAAAAAAATTTGTTAGTGGTATAAGTTAGTTTAAATTGAATGGTCATGGTGGTTGATAAACTATCACCTCTTCTAATTAAGAGGTCTCTCTTGTTTAAATCAAACCTTTATCAGTTTTGATGGTATCCATAGCTTTTTTTCTCCTGTAGAAATAAAAGCAAAACTTTGTCTCCAATGTAATACATATCCTGGTTTCCATTCTGAGGTCAGTGCATCTTTAAAGTATACATGCTGATTTAATTCTGTAGTTTTTTTCTATTATGCAATGTCTTTCCACAGATGTTGTTCCTTTCTCGTTAGTATTGAGAAAATTCAAATTTAATAGAGCATTATGTAATCTATTTCTGGGTTTTTTGTTACCCCTTTCTGTTTATTTAGCATATCCTTTAGAGTTTGATTTGATCTTTCTATGACTGTTTGGCCTGTAGGATTATGTGGTATACCTGTAATATGCTTTATATTGCAATAAGCAAAAACCTGTTTCATTTTTCCAGAGACATATGCTGCAACATTGTCAGTTTTAATTTGTACAAGTACACCCATGATGGCCATAACTTCTATCAAATGCATTATTACAGAATCAGAGTTGTCCATTGCAATCCTAAATAGGTATCAATGGTGTGGTGTACATATTTCAATTTTCCAAATTCTACAAAATGAAATACATCCATCTGCCGGATTTCATTCCTCTGAGTACCCTTTGGGTTACATCCTGCTGGTACTGGAGTTTGATTTGTATAAATAACAAGTAGGACATTTCCTTATAATTTCCTTGGCTTGTTGCCAGGCTATAGAAAAATCCTTTTTTAAAATCCTTATCATTGACATGATGTTTTTAATGAAATTCTGAGGCCTCCAGCACATTTCCTATCAATAGTTGATTGATCTGTATGGAATCAGGTATGTTATATATAAGGGATGATTCCTATTCCTGATTATTTCTTGTAACTAAATAAATAACAAAGTTAATTCTGACCCAGCAGGGATAAATTCAGCAGTTTCAATATGTAAGACCACTCAGCATACTGAGAGTTAGTAACTATGTTGAGAGGTTCAAAAATTTCATTAATACCATCAGAATGGCATATAATTCCAATTTTTGGACAGAATTATAAAGACTTTGAACCACTTTACCTAAATTTTCTGATTTATAACATGCTTTTCCTTGTTTGTTTGAGTCTGTATAAAATGTATGGGCTCCAGATATTAGTATTTCCTATACAATGCAAGGCAGGATCTAGTTAGCTCTCCTTATAAATTTAATTCTATTGCTTTTGGATATTTGTTGTTAATTTTTCCCAAAAAGCTACTTCAAGCTCTTTGCCAAAGTTCACTTTCTGCCCATAATTTGTCAATTTCATCATTAGTGACAGGTACTACAATTTCTGCTGGGTCTATTCCTGATAATTGATGATGAAGTCTTAATTTCCTTTTAAAATCAATTCAGAGATCTTTTCCACATAAGTTTTAAATTTTTTACTCTGTTTATTTGGTAGAAATATCCATTCCAATATAATATCTTCCCTCTGCACTAAAATTCCTGTAGGAGAATGCCTAGAGGGTAAAATAACCAAAATGCAGTCAAGCTTTGGATCCACACCATCCACATGTACATCCTGTATTTTCTTTTCCACCAAAGCCAATTCTTTTTCAGCTTCAGCTGATAATTCTCTTGGATTATTTAAGTCCTTGTCACCCTCTAAGGTTTTGAACAAATTACTCAGTTCATCATTTTTTTACCCCAATAGGGGTCCATAGATTGGAAATGTCTCTGAATAATCTTTGAAAGTCATTGAGAGTCCATAATTGATCTCTCCTAATTTGCACCTTTTGGGGTCTAAGTTTTTGTAGGCCTATTTTATATCCTAAATAATTAATAGAATCTCCTCTTTGTATCTTTTCAGGAGCAATTTGTAATCCCCAATAAGGCAAAATTTTCTTTACTTCTTTAAACATTTGACACTTTAAACATCTAAAGTATCAACATTTGAATCAGCTAGTAAAATGTTGTCAATGTAATGGTAAATTATAAATTTAGGAAATTGTTTACATATTACTTACAATGGCTGTCATACAAAATATTGCCACAAGGTTGAGCTATTCAACATTCCCTATTGGGAGTACCTTCCACTGATATCTCTTGACTGGATGGGAATTATTATAAGTAGGTACCCTGAAGCCAAATTTTTCTTTGTCTTGTTCTTGTAAGGGTATTGAGAAGAAAGTCTTTTAAATTGATAACTATAAGAGGCCATCGTTTAGGTAACAGAGTACCCAAACGAATTCCAGATTGTAGAGAGCCCATTGGCTGAATTTCCTTGTTAATAGCTGTTACCATTCTCTACTTACCAGATTTCTTTTTAATAACAAATACAGGAGAATGCCAAGGCCTGGTTGATTCTTCAATATGCTGAGCATTTAACTGCTCTTGTACTAGCTGTTCTAAGGCCTGTAGTTTCTCTTTTGTTAAAGGCCATTGCTGAACCCATAAGACTTGTCTGTTAACCATTAAGCTAGGGCTGTTGGTGTCTTTGAAAGATCAGCAGCTGTTGTGCCCTATTCTTGTACAATCTGGATGGTCAGTGACTGTTCTTTATAATACCTTCTAATATTTTTCTCAGAAACATGTGATAGTTTATGGTTTGTTTTTGAGATTGGAGGAATGTTAATCTGAGTATTTCACTGTTGTAATAAATCATGCCCCTATAGAATCATAGCTATGTTAGCCACATATGGCTTTAATTTTCCTCTCTGTCCTTCTGGCTCTATACATTTGACCCAGCTCATGCTCTGTTTCACTTGAGATAATGTTCCAATCCCTAAAAGCTGAACATTTATCTCCTGAAGATGCCAATTTGGATGCCAAGATTCTGGTGCAATTATTGTTATGTCCGTACCTGTGTCTATAAGACCTTCAAAGAGCATGTCATTTTTTCTTATTTTTAATTTTGGTCTTTGTTCATTTATAGAATTTTGCCAACAAATTCACGTCATGGTTTCTCCTGACTTTTTTGTTCTTTCTTCAATAGCTGCTCTATTACCCAAAGCAGTATGTTTTTTTTTACAGTAGGCATTAGATTCTTCAATTGCTCTGAGAGGGGGTTTCTTCTATGATCACAGGAAAGAACTGAACTGAATTTGTAACGGGGGCCTGCGAGAGGCCCCTCAGGGAGTTTCCTAATGGCAAAGGCAAAGGATTACCTTGTCTGTCCCTTATTGATCTACATTCATTAGTCCAATGTTTGCCTTTATCCCACCTTCTGCGTAATCCAGAAAGGAGGGGCATTCTGTTACCATAGCTCCTTGAAAAAACATTGTATGTAGGAACACTCTGTTTATAGTCCCTTTTTAGGTGACATTGTTTACTGCAATTAAAACACCTGACATTGCTATTTTTCTTCAAACCTCTGGAACATTAATTATCCTCTCATTTAGTTGTTCCATTTTCAGACTGCCTAATGTGTTATCAAACAGAGACCAAACACCCTCCATTGTAAAAATGTTTCCCATTTTTAATGTGTGTGTGGGGTGAATTCTCTTTAACTAATTTTCCCTTTTAAGAAATCTTAATTGACTCACCTGCTCTGCTGACTGTGTAGAACGGTAGAAGCCCAAGTAGATTTCAAGGCAACTACCTGGTATCATAGCAGCCCAAGATGGGGATCCAGGGAGAGTCAGCAACCCACCAGGAGAGAAAAAGGTGAAAGATCCAGCCATCTGGATCCAGCTGGTTAGAGACTCTGACCCATGTGGAGAGGAGACTCCAACCACATGCAGCTCAGGACTGAGCAAGGTCACAGGCAAGTGGCTTTTTTGTGTGAATTTGTGCCACAAATGTTGGACACCAGATGTAATACAAATATTAAAAGGTCTTATAATAAAAAACCCAGAGCCAGATATGAAAGATCAGAGAATCAGAACAGCCAGCCACTAGCTTAGTGCTATGAGATCTTCAACCTCAAGAGAGTGATTTCCTGTTTCCTCATGCCTTATATACCTTTCTGTATCCTGCCATATTACTTCCTGAGATTAAAGACATGTGTCACCACTGCCTGGTTCTATTTCTCTCATGTAGCCCAGTATGGCCTTGAACTCACAGAGATCCAGATGAATCTCTGCCTCCCAAGTGATAGGCTCAAAGGTGCGTGCCACCACTGCCTGACCTCTATGTCTAATTTAGTGGCTATCTCTGTCCTCTGATCCCAAGGTAAGCTTTATTGGGGTACACAATAGATAACCACATTGACTCTTGCAAAGTAGGTATTATTATTCTATTTCATAAATGAGATGGGAGGAAGAAGAGGGGCTCAGAGAGGATAATAGCCCACAGTCATAGAGTTAGAGTAGCATGCACCCAACTCCAACCTCAATGTTTCTTTGTTGCTCTATAAGCACATTTACCCCTTTCTGTAAGTGAGCATAGCAAATCCTCATCAGCTTTTCCCTTAGGGGTAATACCATGGAAGCCAGCTGTAATGAGGGTTTAAAAAAAACAGTGTTCTGGATTGCTTTTTGTTGTTGTGGTAAACATCATGACCAAAAACAACTTAGGGAGGAAAGGGTTTATTTTTAGCTTACACTTTCAGGTCACAGTCTACCCCTTGAAGGAATTCAGGGCAGGAACTCAAGCAAGAACTGAAGCAGAAACCATGGAGAAATTCTGCTTACTGGCTCACTCTTTAGCTCCTGTTTGGCTATTCTTATGATATAGCCTAGGCCCACCTGCCTGTGGTGAGCTGAGTACTCTCATATCAATAATCCATCAAGACAATTTCTCACAGACATTAAGACAGGCCAATCTAATTGAGGCAATTCTTAATTAAGTTCATCTTAATTAAGTTCATCTTAGTTAAGTCATCCCATGTGACTCTAGGTAGTTGACAATAAAAAAATAATCAGGGCAGCCAGACAGTGGTGGCATATGCCTTTAATCCTAACACTTGGGAGGCAGAGGCAGTGGATCTCTATGAATTTGAAGCCAGCCTGGTCTACAAAGCAAGTTCCAGGACAGCCAAGGTTACAATGAGAAACCCTGTTTTGAAAACAACAGCAACAACAACAACAACAACAACAACAACAACAAAACCAATCAGGACAAACATTAACACTTTTTATTCAAGGAAGAGGAAGCTTAATCTTCAGACTGTCAGTATAACATATGTTTGCAATTGTAGGTAGCTGTGAAATCTGTCATTACCTTAAGAAAGTATAAATATTCTTGGAGGGAAAATTTTTCATATTTTTTGTTGACCATTTTGATAACTCTGTGGATGCCCTATAAATTATAATTATAAATGCCAGCTGTTAGGGTCCTGGAGAAGTCCCACAAAAGACCATCATCCATGTATGCAATCAACAAGAGTGTTTTTATTCCAGCATGATGGGGCCTTGCCATCCCATACAAATGCAAAATGGTGAAGACCCCGAGAGGGACGTGTAGGTTCCTTTTAAGCACAGCCAAGGGAAGTTCCTAGGGCAGTTAGATCACTTTAGATATGATTGACTTAAGCAAATGGCAACGTAAGAGTATGTTCTAATTGGCTGGGGCTAGTCATGGGCTGATTAAAGCTATAGCTTTCCATTTTGGGGCAAGCCTGGACAAGTCCCAGACTTTGTCCTCAAGCTGCTGTGGAGACTGGCTGACCTATTACATACTGACTGTAAGGGTTGGCTCAGTGGCCCAGGCTTGGTGTGTCCTATCTCCCTTGTCCCTGTGGTCAGGGGCACCAGTGATTAACTGCCCTTTCTTTGTGGCTCTTTCAGAAACTGCTTGTTCAGTCTCAGGAAAGTGAAATTTGTTGCAACTCTCTAGGTTTGGTCCCAGGTTTGGGTACCAAAATGTGAGTTTTGCAACTCTGGGGAAAGGTATCCTGACTACTTGGGGAGTCAGGCAACACCTTGAGCTGCTTAGGACAGCTCTGACAGCTGGAGCTGCAAAGAAACAGCTCAACCCTGGAGGGCAAGGTATCCCAGACACCTTGAGCTGCTCAGGACAGCTCTGCCCTTAAGGTGTCCCGGATACCTGGAGCTGCTTAGGACAGCTCTGATGGCTGGAGCTGCAAAGAGACAGCTCTGCCCTGGAAGGGAAGTTTTTCTGACTGCTTGGGAGAGTCAGGCCTGGAACTGCTTCAGCAGGTAAGGGTATCCTGACTGTTTGGGAAAGTCAGGCCTGGAGCTGCCAGAACAGCTCTGTAGGGAAGGGTATCCTGAATGTTCTAGAGAGTCAGGCTATACTTGGTGTGATGGGGGATGGTCTCCCCAGAGGATATTGCAATCCTGCTTCTCTCCTGGAGAGCT
>CABHPP010114803.1:0-15276 GCA_902168425.1 Peromyscus attwateri | reverse complement strand
TCCACTGAGGGATGTCTCAGCAAGGATCTTCTGTTCAGCTCCTCCTTGCTGGTCCACTGAGGGACATCTTAGCAAGGATCTTCTCTATGCCAGTGAATGAAGATCTTCACACCCAAAACTCTTTTGAGAAAGAGATTTATTTGGGAAGGAGGAGTCCAGAAGAGTAGCTGCCTCTACCAGGGTGGAGAGAACAGACCACAACTGACCAGGCTGGGCGGTTTATATAGAATGTGTTGGGGGTGGAGTTAGCCAGTGGTTGGTTAGTTTTTTTCTGCCCAGGGATTCACCAGGGTTTTTTTTTTTTTTGGGGGGGGGGTTGTTTGTTTGTTTTTGGTTTTTCAAGACAGGGTTTCTCTGTATAGCTTTGTGGCTTTCCTGGATCTTGATCTGTAGATCAGGCTGGCCTCAAACTCACAGAGATCCGCCTGCCTCTGCCTCCCGAGTGCTGGGATTAAAGGCGTGTGCCACCAACGCATGGCTTAAAGTTTATTTATTTATTTATTATGTATACAGGGTTTTGTCTCCATGTATGCCTGCAGACCAGAAGAGGGTGCCAGATCTCATTACAGATGATTGTGAGCCACCATGTGGTTGCTGGGAATTGAACTCAGGACCTCTGGAAGAGCAGACATATTCTTAACCGCTGAGCCATTTCTCCAACCCCCGGATTTGCCAGTTTTGTGGGCTAGGGACAGAGATGGCCCTGATCTCATAGCCAAACTGTGCTTCTTTTACTGGCCTTTCTTAGCTTTTTGACACTGCCTCTAAGGCCAGGGCACATTTCTTTCACTGACTCTGATTTTAGGGACCAAGAGTATTGGCACTAGTTTCAGAGTCAGTGCATGTTTCCTTGATTCTGGATAAAGTGTTCATTTCTCTGGCTCAGGTCCCAAACCCAGGTTTCTTTCCCTGGCCAGGGTTCTACTGTCCTGCTCTGTGATTGGTTGGTTTCATAAGCCAGTTGGCCAGGGGCAGAGATGGCTCTGATCTCACTGAGCCCAAGGTGAGGGTGCTGCTCTGTGATTGGTTGGTTTCACAAGTCAGTTAGCCAGGGGCAGAGATGGCTCTGATCTCATTGAGCCCAAGGCCAGGGTGCTGCTCTGTGATTGGTTGGTTTCATAAGTCAGTTGGCCAGGAGCAGAGATGGCTTTGATCTGAGCTAAACTGTGTTTCTCTCACTGGCCTTACTTAGCTTTTTGATACTAATTCTAAGGCCTGGGCACAGTTCTTTCACTGACTCTGATTCTAGGGACCAAGAGTGTTTCTTTGGTACTAGTTTCAGAGTCAGGGCCTGTTTCCTTGGTTCATTGCTCTGGCTCAGGTCCCAAACCCAGGCTTTGTTTCTTCCCCTGGTCCTGGGCCCCATGGCCAGGGTGCTACTGTCCTGCTCTATGATTGGTTGGTTCTACAAGTCAGTTGGCCAAGGGCAGAGATGGCTCTGATTTGAGCCAAACTGTGTTTCTTTCACTGGCTTTATCTGAGCCATCTTTCCTTAGTTCTGGGCTCCACGGTCAGGGTGGGTTTCTTTAGCCAGCCCCCTTTCCCCCCTTTTCCCTACAAAATTGAGGCCTGATCTCTGAGAGAAGACTGAGCAGCCTGTTATGGTGTCTGCTCAGTCCTATTATCAGTTGGTAGTCATTGGAGTGTATCATATGAAATTAGAATACTTAAAGAAAGGACTGAGGCTGGGGGTGTAGCTCTGTGATAAAAAGCTTAGCATGTGTGATGCCTTGTGTTTGATCCTCAGGACTTCAAAAACCAAAAGCCAGTAAAAGGCAAATTATCAATACAGACTGGAGTTCTGGTAGGGAAGTTTGAGGTCATGGACTTCCTAGAAGCAAGAGACTTAGCCCCATTCTCTCTCGAAAAATAATATTACTGCCTGCTCCTCTAGCTCAATCGCATAAAAGATGAAGACAAGAAGGGAATGTATCTCACTGTTTGCAGTTTCAGATTTTAAGTAGATCAGAATCAAAATTGCCTGACTGCCTAACCATGATTGTGGTGGTTTGAAAGAAAATGGTCCCCATAGGGAGGAGTGACACTATTAGGAGGTGTAGTCTTGTTGGAGGAAGTGTGTCAGATAGAAGCAGGCTTTGAAGTCTCCTATGCTCAGTCTATGCCCAGTGTCACAGTTGGTCTTACAGTGATTTCCAGGACATCCAGTGCTGTTATTTAAAAAAAAGTCTCAAGGGGGGAGGGGAAGAGGTTTCATAGGTACTAGCTATTTAGTAAAAGTTCTCCATTATGTCTAAAGAACTAGTTGTAGACATATCAGTAGTGGAAGACAGGCTTAGACAGCAGCCTAAAGGCAACTACAAATTTAGTGCATATAAATAAATCAACAAAAAGATATGTCCATCTTGAGCAATTTCAAACTACAATCTTCTCTGCTGGAGTAGAGATTCTCTCTATCCTGCACATCTAGGCATACCAGATACAGTGCTCAGCCAAGTACAGATTTTAAGTGTCATTTGTTTCACCTATAAGACCTGTGTTTGACTGGTCTATGACCAGATGAGCCTCCCAGGAGACATGTCAACTAGAAACAAGACAAGCAGCTACACTTGGCCTGGCTATAAAGCCCTAATTGTTGAGAGCAGGAAGGAGCTGGCATACATTTTGCCTGACTCATTATCTCCTGATTCAGAACTCCCTCCTCTCTTCCTCTATCTGTGGATCTGTGTTGGAGTTTTTGTTCTGTGGTACTGAGGGATGAAATATGACCTTGTACATGATAAACAAGTATTCTACCACTTCACTATAATGAGCAGCATCTCACTGTGATGATTTTAAGGTGTTTTCTTGCTAGTACATTTGGCTCAATCACTCCTTTCTTTTTGCCTGAGTCTACCTTTGGAAAAGAAACATCTATCCCATGTCTGTCCACCACTGTATTTTGTAAGTAGATATAACTTGTTTTTATTTCACAGGCTAATAGCTGGAGAAATTTGCCTCAGGAGGCATCATGTTTTCAGTCTCATCTATAACTGAGTTTGAAGAGGTTCTGAACTTCAGATTTGTGAGTTGACACTGGAATGAGTTAAGACTTTTGGGATTATTGAACTGGAATAAATGTTCTACTTTGTGGGAAGAATATGAATTTAAGAATCCCTTGAAAAGAGATCTGTTATGAGAGTGGCCCCCTCTTAGTTCCTCCATATTGTGACAAAGGCCTTTACTAGATGCCTGCACCATGCTCTTAAACTTCCCAGCTTTGAGAAACATAAACTTAATAAACAATTTTTTAAATTTTTATTAAACTGTATTTATTTATTTATTTATTTATTTATTTATTTATTTTGGTTTTTCAAGACAGGGTTTCTCTGTGTAGCTTTGTGCCTTTCCTGGAACTCACTTGGTAGCCCAGGCTGGCCTCGAACTCACAGAGATCCGCCTGCCTCTGCCTCCCGAGTGCTGGGATTAAAGGCGTGCGCCACCACTGCCCGGCTTAAACTGTATTTATTTTAATGTTTTGTTAGCATATATTAAACATAATAATGGGTTTCATTATAACATACATGTAAATAGTAGGTCATATTTACCCCTCCTCCATACCTCTCTTGTCCCTTTCCCATTTCTTAGTCTACTTCTTTATTTCAATTAGTCCTCTTTCTGTGTGTGTGTGTATGTGTGTGTGTGAGTGTGAATCCAGTGAGTTTTATTAGGGTTGTTTACGGAAGCATGGGCGGGAGTTTGTTTACAGTAGCATGTGCACCTTTTTAGTAGCTGTACCCCTGATGAAAATGTCTCTCCTTCCTCCATCAACTCTTGTCTACACACAAATCCTCAGGGATTCTTTTCTTTTCTTTTTTTTTTTTTTTTTCTTTTTTTGGTTTTTCGAGACAGGGTTTCTCTGTGTAGTTTTGTGCCTTTCCTGGAACTCGCTTTGGAGACCAGGCTGGCCTCGAACTCACAGAGATCACCTGCCTCTGCCTCCCAAGTGCTGGGATTAAAGGCATGCACCACCACTGCCTGGTGACTGGGATTCTTTTCTTTATACATTATTCATTCTGCAGTATTTCCTTCCCTTATTTTTCTAGAAATCCACACCTCATTACTCTGAAGGATGGGAGTAAAACAAATCAAAACAACAATTTCCCTAAAAATCATCAAGATTCAGTGAAATGAATGATAAATGGCACTGGTGGCAATGCTGGTTACCAGCAGAAAGGTCACAGTCAAGACAGAACCCAGTATTAGTTTTAGAGATTTATTAGGAGGAAGAGGGGTGGGGGAGGACCAGGCCTGGGAAAGAGCACATGTGGAGGACAGAGAGAGAAAGATGGTGGTGGTGGGGAGCAGAGCAGAGAGAGAGAGGGTGGGGTCTGTGTCCAGCTTTTTTAAGGCAAAGATTGTGTGACCATGCCATGCGCACATAGTCACCAGTGCCCACTGATGACATAAGACACTAGACCCTGAACTGCGCATGTGTAGCTGGAGTATGGGCAGAATTCTAACATTCAGGTCTTGGTACTTTCAATAAATAGTTGATAATATGGGCACAAGAGTCATTTTCAGACTTTGTCACAGAGCTGTGATCTGATAGAGGCTCTGGTACACCAGGAATGGTACCCAGAAGTGGAGAAGTACCTGACACATGCTGCAGAACTTCAAAGAAAGATGAGACCAGAGAACAGAGCTGTAATAGGACTGCAGCTAAACACAGAGTACAAGAGGGATCCCATTGTGGACTCAGAGAACTCACCAAAGTGTTCCCTACCCCAAAGTGTCTGGGATAATGATCTATGACAGTCTATGAACTATGAAAAAGGGACCAGAAACACTATAACAACAGAACTAAATTTAAGCTTGGAAAACAAAGAAGACAAGGGAAAAAAATGAAACTGTCTGTGGGAACAACAGGGAAGTAAAAAGAAAAATATATTCGAAGTGCCTGCTCCTCCTCCCTCTTCATAATTCCAGATAACTCCCCTATTTAGTACTGAATTTGGTCTCTACTGTTGTTGGGTTTTTTTTTTAAATACTACTGTGTGTGTGTGTGTGTGTGTGTGTGTGTGTGTGTGTGTGTGTGTGTGTACACACATGCAGGCGCTCAAATGCATGTGGGGGTCATGTGTGCCTTGGCTGATTGAGCTCTGGTGCTGCCAGCTGCAGGAAAATGTAATGGAATCCAGCTACTATCATAAAAGTTACTACTTGGAAAAGTCAAGGACTTTTCTAAAGGTCAAGCCATGGCTTAAGAAGTCTTGGTGATATTTTAGCTTTTGTATACATATTAGCTGTTTCCTACAATGATTTTCTTGTATGCTGTATGTGGTTCCAAGAACTTCTAACAGTATATTTATCTAAAATACCTATCAAGCATCCAAGGCCAAACGATCTCCTGAACTAAGGTAACACCCTTATGGAAACAATGCCTGTCTCCCAGGTTAGGCGGATAGCTTTATTTCTTGTGCAGTTTTAACTGAGACCCTCCTTTCATGTACAACCTTACTAACATTATAGATTCCTAACTTCTTACCCAACCACTTCTAGGAATGTAGTTTGAGCACATAAATTCCTTTTTTCTGATATACTAACTGATTTTAGCTCTCAGTTGACCTCCTCCTTTAACCACTCCCTTTTTGGATTGTAAAAGAAAGCTTGACAGTCACTGCCTGAGGAAAACTCTTACTTGCCTTTATGACCCTGTAGGAATTCAAGCCTGGTGACCTGGCTGGAGGGGGAGGATTGCTAATGCTTGGGTTTACAACTGAATACTTCAGAGACTTGGAGAGAACTGAGAGGGATAATGAGGATTTTTGACTAGAGAACTTGAGGAGGAGATGGAAGATGAGGAAAAGCCAGATGGGGAAATACGAGATGGGTAAGAATGAGATGAGAAGAACCTAGATGAGTCAGAATTAAGATGAGAAAATTAAGACAGAACTTAGAGGAGACAGCAGATAAAGGTAGAGAGAAATCAGGCAAGAAAGGAGCTGGGCATGAAAACAGAACTGAAGCTGTGTAGATAGGATTTTATCCCAGAGGAATAAAGTAGACAGACAAAGAGCTTGGTGTGTTTAGATTCATTTCCCGAAAATAATTCTCACCGTTTGTAGCTTCTCTTCTGGGTCCCTCAGAAGAATATTGTTTAAGGCTGGTCCTTTAATAATATTCGAGACTCTGGTAGCCAGGGCTGTACAGCAAATGCCTTTACTGGCTGAGCCATATTATCAAAGGTCCCTGTTCTCCCATTTTACAAATGAGATCATGGAGATTTAGGGAGTTTTAAAAATGTGCCTGATACAGTGTGGCCAGCAGGTAGCTTGAAATGAAGATCATGACACAAATCCAGAGGCATGCTGGCAAATGTTCAGCTACCAGCAGGCTTGAGGAAAAAAACAAGCCCTGGTTTCTAGTGTTTGCTGATTTCTGTGGTGTAAATATTTCCACTGGGAGACTCATCTGTGAAGCAGGAATTTTGAAGGACTGTTCTGCCTTGTTTTGGCAAACTTCATCTGTCTTTTTCCTGTGTGTCCTGCATGTCCAGTCTGCACACCACATTGTCAGCAGTCAAAAGGCAAGAGCAGTTTCTTTGCCCAATGGCTAACCTTGCCACAATGAAAGCAAACTCCATAAGGAGTTTCTTTAATGTCCATCATCTTCTCTGAAGTAAATTGGTGCTGCTAGGAGCAGATGTATCTCACTGTCATGAAAAACCTTAGGTTAACAAAACATTTTAAATGCCATATTCTGTAGATCTTTGAAGTGTTTGAAAACCATTTATCTATCTAAAATATCTATCTATATGATCTTGAAAGCATACCTAACATATCTACAAATTTGATTGTTATAGATGACTAACTACTGACCTATGTTTCTTGATTATCCTAAATAGTTCATAATAATAGCTTTCAAAAACTAGAATTTTACCTTACATTTTAAATAACTGCATAGGTACAATACTTTAAACAAGAATAGAAACATATATATATATATATATATATATACACACACACACAATATGTTTTAACAAAAATAAGTTTAAGTTTGTATCAATATACAAAAATATCTTAAACAAGAGTATAAACATATATACACTGTAATGAAAATAAGTTTAAATTTGTATCAATATACTATATTCCCCATAATGATAACAAACATCCATAACCCACCAATTAACCAAAGTCTTTCCACATCCTGCTTGGGAGTGTGGTGTTCTCCAAACTGCTTCCTGTTGTCTGTGGATAAAGTATCTTTAGGGTCCCTGAGAAAATCTGAGATAATGGCCAAGTCCTGGGAAGACCAGCTATATAGCCTCTGTTGATAGATGTTACCTGTCAAGAATCAGGAGTTCTCCCCTGATCATACACGATCAATATCACTCCTGAAGAAATCCATAGCCTATGGGAACAAAACTCCAAAGCATTTTTGATTTCCATTTGACAAATATATTTTCTGACTTATTTTTTAAAGTTAAGGCATTCCTAAAGTATCTAGATTGATTCAATTTTGCAGTCCAGTTCACAATCCCATGTCTCTTAGCAGCTATTTTTTTGCTTGTGAACATTCAAAAAATTCAAAATCAACATAATAACATACAGGATCCAGACTCCCTTTGTATTTCCCATCTTATGTGCTTATTTTCTTTCATACTACTTTTACTCTCTCTCTCTCTCTAAAGACTTCACTTTAATGTTTCTAAACTATTTCTTTCTATAACTGTCCATACCCTTTTTCTTTCTTAAGCTTAAACACATTGTAAAACACACTGGAACCTGTTTAGAATATTTTCTGTCTGGACTTCTTTTACTGCATACCTCTAGTCTTTTATGACTACATGAGCAAACTTTAAACTGCTAAGCTACACTAGAATCCACCATGCTGCTCTCTTGGCTGGTTCTGCCCACTTCTAGGTTCATGAAAGCCAAGCCTAAAGCTTGCAGCCTGGTTAGAGGTTTGTTTGACCTAGAACTGCATTCAACCCTCCTACCTATTGGAAGCCGGTACCTGTGTTGCCACAAGTGGTTCTTGGCACTGCCAGCTGAACACCAGGGCCTCTTAAAGGAGATATGTCCTCTTTCTTTTTTCAGCTTTCTCAGGACTTACATGGAAATTCAGCCCACATTGGAACACTAAAATCTAGTTGGTTGTTTTTGCTATTTTTACTCTTTGCTCTTTTGGGGGACTTGCCACCTTGCTCCCAAATAAATCATACATGGAGGCTTATTCTTAATTGTAAATGTCTGGCCTTAGCTTGGCTTGCTTCTTGACAGCTTTTCTTAACTTATCCCGTCTACCTTTTGCCTCTGAGCTTTTTCCTTTTCTTACTTCTGTGTATCTTACTCTCACTCTTAATCCATGGATGGCTGTGTGGCTGGATGACTGGCTCCTTCTTTTCTTACTCCTCCATCCCCTTTTGCTTCCTGATCCCTCTTTTTCTCCTATTTATTCTCTCTGCCTGCCAGCTCCTCCTATCCTTTCTCCTGCCTTGCTATTGGCTGTTCACCTCTTTATTAGACCAATCAGGTGTTTTAGACAGGCAAAGTAACACAGCTTCACAGAGTTAAACAAATGCAATAGAAAAGAATGCAACACATCTTTGCATCATTAAACAAATGTTCCACAGCAGAAACAAATGTAACTCATCTTAAAATAATATCCTACAACACAGTGACACACCTCCTCCAAGGCCGCACCTTCTCATCCTTCCCAGACATTTCTACCAACTTGAGGCTAATTATTCAAACATATGAGCCCATGGGGGCCATTCTCATTCAAACTACCACAGGGCTTCTATATACGCATTTGGGTATGGGAGACATAATTTGTTCTATATCACTTTTTCAATGGAAATTGCAGATAGTTTGACTTTGGAGATATAGTTCATTTCATTTTCCCCTCAGAAGCTATAGTTAATTTCTATAATGGATTTCTCAAATGATACAATGTCACATAAGGGTTGTGAAAAATAAAGGTCATCTAATTATAGGACCTCTCCATTCTCCATTGTATAGCCTGCTATCTTCAGGAAAGTAAGTTCCTTTTTACTAAGCTCTACTTCTTCCTCTATGTAAAGTGTGGAATAAAGCTCAGTGCCTGAAGTCATTGAGGATTAAATGAGAATTGCACACTACTTAACATAGTGCCAGAAAAATAATAAGTAAAACCTTAAAATAAGCTAGATTAATAAGTGCTTTAAATAAGTGCTAATGTATTCAGCTAAGCAACACCAAACACTCAAGGATGTGGTCAACATTTATTGAAAAATAATGTCAATCATTTCAATTCAAATTTTGGATATGACAAAAATCTCTCATTCAAGGAAAAGAGACTAGCAAGTCTATGTTAATCTAGCCATTAGTTAATCACTAGGGTGTGTTTTACTTTATTCAAAATTCTGTATGTCTTCTACTCTGTTATTTATGATTTTCTATTAGTGAAGGGGTCTGCTTTCAGTGAAATGCTGAGGAGAAGGCAGTTGTATATAGTGGAAATATTATTTATAGAATTTGGAGTTCTGAATTTAGCTAATGTATCTGGAAAATAGTGAGTGCTGATACAAAATATTCTTATTTATAAAAATAAAATTGGGGGCTAGAGAGATGGCTCAGAGGTTAAGTGCACTGACTGCTCTTCCAGAGGTCCTGAGTTCAATTCCCAGCAACCACATGGTGGCTCACAACCATCTGTAATGAGATCTGGTGCCCTCTTCTGGCCTGCATACATGCAGGCAGAACACTGTATACATAATATAATAAATAAATAAATCTTCCAAAACAAAAACAAAAAAAATAAAAATAAAATAAAAATAAAATTGGTTTTATAAACAATAATCTAGATTCAAATGTAAAATTCTAAACCAGTACAGGGAGATAGTATAAAGTATTGAAAGAATATACAAAGCTAATTATACCACAAAGAATGTTGTGTATATAATTATTATCAGTTTATATGTTGTGAAAAGTAGTCATGGCGGTCCATGACTTTAACCCCAGCACTTGGGAGGCAGAGGTAGCTGGATCTCTGAGTCAGAGGTCAGCCTGGTCTACCACATTGTAGACCAGCCAAGACCCTGTCTCAAACAAAACAGTAAATATAAAAAGTATGATTTCAAAGGTTTTCTAGGTGTTTACAACCTTGTTTCTACTAGATGGAGATTTCCAGCACAGGGTTCTCCATGTCCCTTGTCTCAAGAAAAAGGAATATATGTCTGAGTTTATCAAGGGGTTTGAAGGGTATTTTTAATGCCTAAGGAGGAAAATGAATTATACAGTTTTATGAGTTGTATCCAGAAAGATCTACAAGGACAGAATCATTAACTAGCTACTATAACGTTCTAAAGTTGTTAGGCTCTGCCTGGAGCTGTGCAGGGATGCAGGGTTGACAAATCATATATGGCTGCTTGCCATCCATCCCAGTGAAGAGCTTCTAATCAGCAGATTGCTCTGAGAGGTAGCTCATACTGTTAACTCCACTTAGAAACTGACTTTGAAGCAAGGTCAAGAGAGATGCTAAATTGCATATACAATGAGTATCTGAGGATAGCTTTGAATTAAATCACCACCCAAATCAGCTTCCTCTTCTTCTCCAGGGCTGTGGATGTCCTGTTGAGCCATATATATCCTGTCCACTTGTCCTTCACATTCATTCCTCAGTACTTTTCACTCTTCTCACTCCCAAGTAGGCTCTTCTGTAATCATTCATCTATTTATTCAGTACACATTCATAATTGTCTGTGCCAAGTACAAAAGTAGGTGCTAGAGGGATAAATATGGATCAGAATATTTGCATATGAGCATCTCACATCGTGGTCAGAGAAACATAAATGGAAACTGTCACACTATCATTTGATAGCTGCCTTAAAAGATCTGTGAACAGGCTGCAGTAGAAATGACATTCTTCTTTGGGAAAGTGTAAGTTTCTGGAAGGCAGCAATTCTTGAATGTTGAGTGTGTAAAGCCTGGGAAGAAAGTTCCAAATAAAAGCGACATCTGCACAAGCTGGGATATGTATGTGGTTAACACATAGGCTTCATGGTGGGCAGGGAAGCTAGAGAGGGACTGGAACTGCAATAAAATGTGGACATAAAATCCTGAGCAAAACATTTTTGCAACAGACTTGTATTTTAGAACTCTATGGAATTTTAGAGGTCATGTAAATTAATCTCATTCTTTTATAAGAGAAAGAAACTGAGACTTAGGGCAGTTAACTTGTTCAGGGCAGGAATAAAGGTAATCTCCAATTTTACTCTTCTGCTCCTTTCTCTGTGGCCACTAATCCAACTATGATTCCTAGTATCCACTTAATAAAATTGGTCCCTAAAAGCCTAGGTCTCTCTGAGCTCAGTATACAAATCACTGCATAAAGTTTAGATCTCTAGCCCTATGTCTACTCTTTATGTTAACTTGATGTATGTTTTGTAGATTTATGTATATGCTGTACCTGTGTGTGCTGTGGTGGTGTGGACCTTGAACATACAAAGCAAGTACTGTACCACTGAGCTACCCCCCCAGCCTCACAGTTGGCAGTGTTTTATAATACATCCATTGGTAGACTTAAAAACTGCTTAAAGAAGAATATACTGAGTTTTGAATGCTGCTCAAACAAATTACCATGAACTTGGTGATATACAACAACACAACAGTTGTGAAGGCCAATCTCTGAAGACAGGTTTCTCAGGGCTCTTGTCAAGTTGTCAGGAGGATGGTTCTTTTGTAGAAGCTGCAGGGGCTTCCTTGGCTGTGGCTGCGTCCCTCTAGTCTCTGTGCTGTCCCACTGTCTCCTTGTCCTATTTACCTTCTTGCCTCTCTCATAGTCATCTCCGTGATTACCTTTAGGGCCCACCTGGGTGATTCACTGCCCATCTAAGGCACAATCTTCAACTGCATTAGACATTTCTTTCAACCCTGGTGTGATGGCGTACATCCCAGCACTTGGGAGGCAGAATCATGCAGATCTCTGTGAGTTTAAGGCCAGCCTGGTCTACAAAGTGAATTCCAGGACAGCCAGAGCTGTTACACAGAGAAACCCTGCATCAAAAAACCAAACCAAGCGAAACCAAACCAAAACAAAGCAAAATTTCTGTATAAAGTAATATTCATAGACTCCAGGAGTCAAGAAGTAAGTATCTTGGATTATTGGTGGTGATGGGGATTATTCCATTTGCTACACAGAATACCCTTGACTCTGCATTGGAAGCATGGGAAGATATGTACCAATGTGTGTCTGGAGACACAGAAACACATGGCAGATGATAAGAGTCAAGACAAGAAACGCTCTTTAGTGGCTCTGTTTATGGAGAATCAAATACACCTGAAAGGTTTGGTCCAGTCTGATATTGGCAGGGAAGAAAACTACAGTTTTAGTCTCCATGTGCTCATAGTAAATGCTTCAATAGTACTTTAAAAAATTATTATTGGTGTGTGCATGAAATGTGTATGGGCATGTGTGTCATGGTGTGTTTGTGGAGGACAGAGAACTCTGTGGCATTGGTTTTCTCCTTCCACCTTTACTTGAGTTCCAGGGGTTGAATTTAGGTTGGCAGACTTGTATGGCAAGCACCCTTGCCTGCTGAGTCTTCTTGCTGCCCTCAACACTACTGAACTGTATATTTTAGGAGATTAGAATAGTGAATTTCCATAAGCCTTTTTCACAATACAAAGAAAAAATCATTGCTATGAGTGTTGAAACTGTTCTTTAAAAATGCTTCAAACAAGGGGCTGGAGAGATGGCTCATAGATTAAGAGCACTGGCTGTTCTTCCAGAGGTTCTGAGTTCAATTCCTAGCAACCACATGGTTGGCTTACAACATCTACAATGCATTCTGGTGCCCTCTTCTGGCTTTCAGAACAGCCATACATGCAGGCAGAACACTGTATACATAATAAAAAAATAAATCTTAAAAAAAAAAAAGCTTGAAACAAACAGCCATCCTATGGGCTTGCCAATAGTTGCTGACTAATAGTCCACAACAGTGCAACTCTCTGCTGTTATCAGCACCCTGCCTGCTTGTATCAATCCCTCCCGTTTTTAAAAGCAAACAGAATGTTACGATGGAGGGTTGGACTAAGTATAATGGGGAGATAGAAAGGATCTTTTCTCAGGTCGAAGACAGTTAATGGAAAAGCAGTGAATAGAATTTAGCTGTCCAAGTGCCTTCCTGTTGTCACTCGGCAGTATGTATGTGTTTTGCATATCTTACACAACATTTTTATTAATTCTTTGAGAATTTCATACAACATATTTTGAATAGATTCACTACCTCCATTCCCCAACTCTTGCCATAACCACCCTCTCCACTTTCCTATCCCTTCCCACTCAACTTTGAGACTTCTTTTTTCCCCCTGCTCATATTTTTTAAAAGTTAAAAGCTTTGAGTGGGTTGTTTCATAAATACAGACTAAATTAAAGTCTTCTAGAAATAGTTCTCTAGTGTTGATCTCCAGAAAAAAAATTACATTGGCCATTAGCTACTTTTAGGGACTTGTATTAATTTACTCCTCTTTGTGACATCAACATTTAAAAATCAGCAACTTAGAAAGCAAACAGTTACCGTTATGTTCTGAGTGTTTCACTTGCTAATAGTGGTATAAATAGGAAAGACAAAGCTCACTCAGGTCATCGGACTAGAGGCTAAAATTAAACCCTGAGTAAAACGCTTAGGGTGCAATGTTCACTTTGTTCTGAGTTCAGGAAAGCAAGCTAGAGAAGCTTTACCTTGCATGACAGAATTTGTTGTACTGATTAGCTTCTTTCATTTGTCTGCGGAAAACAACTGATTCTCAATAGTTCTAAAACTTCTGGAGTATTTAATGAGTTGGGAAAACAAACCTCACTGAATACTGTGTGCTAAGAGTCATCATTCGAACTAGGCTTTCCTGGTATGCACAATGAACTTACTTATCTAAAACACCAGCTCCAAAGGAAAACACCCTCTGAGGACTTGTCTCTCAATCCTAGCTGTAAGGCTCACTCCAGTGTTCTGACCCAGACTCCCATCTTGTGCTGAGGTGACCACTCTATGAATGTGATGACGTGCCTGCCAAAAGAACATGCTAGGATTGTATGAACTAAACCCTTTCTGGAATACTGGTATGGTCTATGCTGGGCTGTACTGGACCAATGAACCATAGATGTAAATTGTTCTTTCAAATAATGCTTGACAAACCCCTGTAATTCACTTAGATTTTCTCTTTTTAACCCTTAAAAGGATTTTCAAACCCTTTCCAAATGGGACACATTGTAGATTTACTGCCATCTGTGCTTCTTGAATTGCAATTCTAAGACCTTCAAATAAACACTTAAAAAAACAACAACAACTTAAAACCTCATTTGCTTTCTTTGGATGGAAATATATATATTGAAAGTATTAAGTAAATATTCCAGTTGGTTCTTACTTAAGCAAGTAACTGTAAGATGTGAGGCTGGGTAGTATATTAGTAAGCTCAGAAAAACAAGCCAACAAGCAAATGCATGAACCCTGCAAAGAACTACAAGACTTGGTCTGATCATGAAACTTGGAGTATGGTCTGAGTAGTTTGTGACAGGAGGCAACTGTTTTCTTAGGTTTGAAAATGCTATTGTGGTTATGAAACCAGAATCTTTCTTAGAAGAGTCATTAAACTGATTTAAGTATTTTGATGTCTGAAACTTCTTCATACAGCATAAAAATGCATACTCATTTTTTGTGTATATGAAATGTTTTCATAATGACTGATGGAATAAAGGCAAGAAATGGAATGTTTGAAGTCCCCTAGCAAAGAACACTAATAAGAACATTGGAGCAGTAATTTCAATTTTTCCTTTGGGCTTGTAGTGCTGTTACTTTTTTTTTTTTTTTGCTGATGCATGCCAAGCATTATTTAGCCCCACCCAGGTGCAAAGGAGATGATAAGCATACTAAACTTAAAACAAACAAAGCAAAAAAACCAATCAGTTACAACTGCAAGCTACCCAGAGGAAATAAAGTATAGAGCCACATAATGTTCTGCAGTATTATATGGTTATATATTCACTTTCTAAAGGCATGATAGCTTGGCTTGCATTTTCATATTAATGCTTGGTTTTTCTTTTTCATTTTTTGACAATACTCTCTCAGACAGCCTATTTGGTTCTGGTCTGTGCATAGTATCCCAGAAACGATTTCAGAGTTTTGTTTTGTTTTTTTAACCCATCCACTCATTACTGAATTCTATATGCCTTTGTAAGTTACTTCTTGAAATAAATTCAATCAGTTAAGAAATTCAGAATCACAATTTTATAATGTTTGGGTCTTATTCTGAGATTTAGAAAAGAGCTGCATGTACCAGAAGGCTGACATGATTTTAA
>CABHPP010114802.1:11651-23026 GCA_902168425.1 Peromyscus attwateri | reverse complement strand
CAACTCCCGTAATATTTATTTGATTAGATTTGAAAAATGAATACATTGTGTGTACACATGTGCATGCATGCCATGGTGTCTAAGAAGATATCAGAGACAACTTATGGGAGTTGGTTCTCTCCACATGGGTCCTAGAGATAGAGCTTAGGTTACAGGCTTGGGAACATGTGCCCTTGCCCACCGAGACATCTCAATGGCCCTTGTTATATGTTATCAACAAATCTCATCTTTTTTTTTTTTTTTGAGACAGGGTTTCTCTGTGTAGCTTTGGAGCCTTTCCTTGAACTCTCTCTATAGCCCAGGCTGGCCTCGAACTCACAGAGATCCGCCTGCCTCTGCTTCCTGAGTGCTGGGATTAAAGGCATGTGCCACCACCACATAATTACACATGAAATGTTCCCACAGGCTCATGAGCTGAGCTTTGGTCCCAGGCTGTGGTACTATTTTGGAAGTCCTGGAAACTAGGAGGTGAGGCCCAGCAGGAGGAAGCAGGGCATGCCTCAGAAGGTTACTCCAGTCCCCTGGTCCTTGTCTTGCTCTCTGCTTCCTGCTCACACCCTCCTGTATCACTTTTCTCCACCACAGGTCGAACTATGAGTCAAAATGAACCCTCCCCTGTAAGGTGTTCAGGTCAGCTGTTCGGTCAGTGACTCAGGCTGGCCAGACACGGCTTATCCGGAAGCATGCCGTTGCATCTTCAAGTGTTCCAGAGCATTACAGAGGTTTCTATATTCCACTGTAGTCACAGCACCGCACATTCTGTGACTTGAGTCTTAGCAAGTCTTGTCTGATATGATCTCTTTGAAAATGCTCCAATGTGCAAATGGGAACACAAGTCTACTGGGCTGTTAGTGGCTGGACTGTGCTGTAATGTCAACAGTATCCAGTCTTCTATTCTTGCTCATTTCCTACCTGCTTATTCCACTAATCCTTTTTTTTTTCTTTTGAGTCAGGGTTTCTCAGTATAGTCCTGGCTGTCCTAGAACTCTGAAGACCAGGCTGGCCTCGAACTCACAGAGATCCAACTGCATCTGCCTCCCAAGTGCTGGGATTAAAGGCATGTGCCACCACTTGCCCAGCAGTAAGTTTTTTTTTTTGTTGTTGTTGTTGTTATTGTTGTTTTTTCGAGACAGAGTTTCTCTGTGTAGTCCTGGCCATCCTCAAACTCACTCTTTAGTCCAGGCTGGCCTTGAACTCAGGGATGTGCCAGCTGTTGCCTCTGAGTGCTGGGATTAAAGGCGTTTGTCTCCACTGAAAAGGAGATACTGATTGAAATCTTAAAAAGGAAATACCAATAGAAATCTCCAGCTATTACTGTAGGTTTGTCTGTTTTCTAGCAATTTTAATAGTTGTTTTTTTGCTTTATTTTAAAGCTCTGTTACTAACTTTTGCATAAAAATTCAGGATTAAGCAGTCCTCTTGATGACCTGATTCCTTGTCATTATGAAATTAATTTCTTTATTCTGATAAGTCCATTATGTTTTGCTGGCACTCTGGCCTCCTGACCATCACTACTGACATGGTTATGCCGGTCATTTTTATCCTCACTTTCTATTTGTCCTATCTGCTCTCTTCTCCTCTTTCCTTTTCTCCTGCCTTCTTTCGGGTCAAATATTGTTTTTATAATTTATTTATTATTTTTATTTGTGTTGGTGTTTTGCCTGAATGTATGTCTGTGTGAGGGTGCCAGATATTGGAGTTCCAGACAGTTGTGAGCTGCCATGGGGATGCTGGGGACTGAAGCCGGGTCCTTTGGGAGAATAGCCACTGCTCTTAACCACTGAGCCATCTCTCCAGCCCTTGGTCAAGTATTTTTTATGACACCATTTGTTGACTTATTAGCTCCAGTTCTAGACAGCGATCTGGAAACTCTCAACGTTGTAAGCTGTAACCCTCCAGAACTCACTCACTTGCTCTCTCTATCTGAGACTGGTTTCTTTTGTTGCGTGTGGCCAATGGTCCTGGAAGCGACTGTTTCTGGACCTGCCACCTTGGCAGGGCAAGACAGTAAAACAGTTTCTCTAACTTCATTTGGGACAGAAACAAATTATGATTTTTTTAAACAGTTGTGTAGAAAATACACCACTAAAAATTTTTTAATAGAAATACATGGGATATTGGATAAAAGCAACATTTTAAATATCTTCCATAATGCAAGTTAAAATTGTAGGATATTTTTCATTTATGGTAACCACAATATTTTAAATTTCAACATAATTAAAAAAAAACCATGACAGTGAAGACGTTTTCTTCAATTTGTGTTGGAACTCATTCCCTTTATCACACTAACTGTGTGGCCTGTATCACTGTTTTTAATCTCACAATCAGTCTCCTGCTGTAGGCTGCAAATGCCATTCCCTGCTGGTCTTTCAGCACTCACTGCTTTTCCACCACGGACTCAACATACTCGGTGCTCTCTCCGCCAGGAGAGACAGACACCACAGAGCACGGCATTTCCAGGTTCCGGCCAGCATTCCCTAGCTTATTCCACATGCTGTGCACCCTGGTCCGCTGCCATTCCTGAATACACGATGCTGCCCATGCTAACCTCTTGGCCTGTCTTCACACGCCCTCGATAAATCTGCTTGGCACATTTTGACACATCCCTCACGTCTAGCTTAAAAAAAAACGTATTTCACATTTTAGGTAGTACTGTTTATTTCCCTCACTAAGATACAGAGTTCTTTAGTACGGCATGATTTATTTCACTTCCTTGGAGCCTATGCTTTGAATAGTGTCGCTAAAAGTGGCTATTTATTTGAATTAAACTTGGAAATAATCGAGGCTGAGGGGTTTCATGGACTGGCACATGCACGAGTCTACCTGATTCATATACTGAAGTCTCAACCCCCGGCGTCATTGTGCTCAAGGAGTAACCGCTGTTAAGTCACTGGTAGTGTCCTGATGAATAGAACTGTCTGTGGTGGTTTAGATGAGGAGTGTCCCTCACAGGCTTGGGCATTTGGACCCTTGGTCCCCAGGTGGTGGCCCTGTTTAGAAGGTGCAGCTTTGCAGGAAGAAGTGCGTCACTGGGGGTAGCTTTGAGAATAAAAAGCCTCTTGCAACTTCCAGCCGTGTGCCCCCCCCACCCCCCTTGCCTGCTGCCATGTTGTCTCTATCAGTACTGTGCTGGTTAGTTTTATGTCAACTTGACACAAGCTAGTGTCACTGGAGAAGAGGGGGCCTCAATGGAGAAAATGCCCCAATAAGATCAGGCTATAGGCAGGCCTGTGAGGTATTTTCTTAGTTAGTGATTGATAGGGGAGGGACCAGCCCATTGTGGTTGGGGTCATCCCTGGGCTGGTGGTCCTGGGTTCTATAAGAAAGCAGGTGGAACAGTCCATGGGGAGCAAGCCAGTAAGCAGCACCCCTCTCTGGCCTCTGCATCAGCTTCTGCCTCCAGGTCCTGGTTAACTGTGATATGGAAGCATAAACTGAATAGTCCCTTTCCTCCCTAAGTGGCTTTGGTCATGGTGTTTTATCACATGTAACCCTGACCAGGACAATTATGGACTCTACCCTTTTGAAACTGTAAGTCAAAACAAACTGTTCTGTAAGTTGCCTTGGTCATGGTGTTCTGTCACAGCAGCATGGCAGACCTGGAGGGAAGCACTCTGCTGTCTCTACTGAGAACACTGTATTAGTTACCATTCTGTTGCCGTGACAGAGCCACCGAGAGCCTAAGGGGACAGCCCTGCGGGACACCGGCCCTATCAGCACCCTGAACTTCAGAACTTCAGGGAGCTTTGTCTGTGTTTTGTTAGGTAGCTAGAGAGCTCACTAGGACACAGAACCATGGTGCTGAGATAAGGCAGACATTCCCCTTCCATTACAAGTCAACTTAGACTGGTTGGGTCCCCAAGACCAGCAGTGGAAACGTTCTCTTCTGTGGGAAAAACAATAGCCAAGTTTCTTCATTTCTCCCCAACACCCACCCCAACAGCCCCCCTCCCTTCTTGATGGGGAGAGGGGCAGGCTGCCTTCCTCCACAGGGCTCTACAGAAGACAGGGCTATGGCTGTGCTTTTAGCTGTGGCCAAATTCCTTCTAAACTGAGCCCATTAAATGAACTCTTTGGCAAGCAAACTAATTCCAAAGGAAAGCCCTCATCTAGGACTGGTTAGGGAAGTCGCGGGGAAGCAGGAATCTGTAGTCTACCGGGGGCTGGCGTTTGGAGTTTACCAGCAGGATCTATGTCTGTCACAGACAATCACCAAAGTGCTTCGGAAACAACCACCATCTGTGCAACTGTAACAGGAAGGCTGAGCAGGGGTGAGAAGGTGCCAGGAAGAAGGCCGGGTTCTGATGGGATGGTAAGGAAAGGCTTCACGGAGGAGGTGCCATTCGAGCATAGACCGGAAGAAGATGGGGTGCACAGTGTGCTGATATGAGGGAAGGGGCATTTCAGGAAAAAGGAACAAGAAGTGTTAGTGGCCAAAGAACGACACACTCACATTCAACTACTGATAACATCACAGATCTGTTTAGCGTGTTACTTGAATCTTCAAAGATCTAAACCATTTCTCCTTTTTTTTTTTTCCCCTCGAGAGAGGGTTTCTCTGTGTAGTTTTGGTGCCTGTCCTGATCTTGCTCTGTAGCCCAGGCTGGCCTCGAACTCACAGAGATCTGCCAGCCTCTGCCTCCCGAGTGCTGGGATTAAAGGCGTGTGCCACCGCCTCCCGGCTCATTTCTCCATTTTTATATGCCATGAACACCCTTTTTCCTAGCAAAGTTTTGTGTTTCTTCTTCAGAACATAAAATTAAACGGTTAACTTATTCAGCTGTCACTTACAGTGGCTATGGGATTTATCTGCTGCAGAATAGAAACTGGGTTTGAAAACAATGCAATGCTAGTGAAGATATCCTTGAGAATGACTTGACCACAACGTGAGAATTACTACAGTCCATTATTTGTTACATGACTGTGAAAACTTGTCCACCTTTGAGAAGTGAGAATGGTCTAGATGGCACTAGGTGTGAAATAAGCCATCCCAGCTACCAATGTGTAAATAATACTCAGTGTTATAGCGACAAAGAAAATAACCATAGCTAGCATTTCCGTGCTTGACATTTAACAGGTATCATGCTAAGTGTTCTGAATGAATTACCTCTTTTATATCTGACCTGAAGGCCAGGAAGGGCGGCTTCCTTACCATCCCCATATGCGGTTAGTTTTAAATATCAACTTGCTACAACATAGAATCACCAGGAGAAGTTTCAGCTGAGGAATTATCTCGATCAGACTGGCCTATGGGTATGTCTGTGGGGGACTATCTTGTTTGTTAATTAACCCCGTCCACTGTGGGCTACATTATTCCCCAGGCTGGACCCTGACCTGCACAAGAGGAAAGCATGACCGCTGCCATGAACAGCAAGCAGGCCCTCTCTCCTCCGTTCTTGACTAGGACGAGATGTGACTAGCTGCTGCAGTCCTTGCCTTGGCTTCCTTTCTCTAATGGACTGTATTTGGACGTTGAATGGACCTGGAGTTGAGAGCCAACTAAACACTTTCCTCCCCTGAGTTGCTTTTGTTCACCAGGATATTTTTATCACAGCCCCAGAAATGGAACTAGAATACCATCTCACTTGTTAAAGATCACCAGCTTCAGTGCCTTGCGACCTAATTTGACATCTAAGTGCCATGTCCGTCACCACAGAAACACCAACATCTGTCCATCAACATCTGTTCCCACACGTCCTGATCGAGTGATGATACTGAGCTATTGGCAGTTTTATTTTTGCTTTGGTCTTTGCATTGCTTTAGGATTAGACCAGGTTCTTGTGCACACAGCGAGCGAGTGCTCCAACACCATGGAGTTATACCCTCAGCACAATGTATCGCTTTCAATACTAAGGGCTTTAATTTTTTCCTTATGTTTGGACTTTATTAATGAAGTTCAAGTAATTAGGATAATGGGGAAGCCACATGTCCTCATCTACCTAGGGCAGTCTCATGAATGTATATTGTCTCCACTTCACTGTTCATTCTTTTAGAGCGACCTGGAATGGATGAAAAATTACATGATCACCTGTTTATTAATCATTTCCATCTTCATTCTCCCAGGGTCTTTCTTATTAAACAGTGAAACTTACTACTAAACTGTTACTATTCTTTCTTTAGGCTCAGGCCATTCACCGCACCTCAGTGCATTGGCTCTCAATATTTGAATCACAACTTTTTCTTGATTTCAAACGGCTTCCTAACTCTTCTAATCCCTACGCCTGATCTCATCTCTTTCCACGTCCCTGTTCTTTTCACCTAAGTGAATCCTTTGTCTCTCTCGTCTACTCTTGCCTGTATTTTCTTTCAAGCCACCCCTACGCTTGGAACAAACTTATTAATCCTCCCAATGTCTGTCTTCCAATGGCCTTTTAAAAGCCACGGCAAGGGGTTGGGAATTTAGCTCAGTAGTAGAGCGCTTGCCTAGCAAGCAAGCGCAAGGCCCTGGGTTCGGTCCTCAGCTCCGGGAAAAAAAAAAAAAAAAGAAAAGAAAAAAGCCACAGCAGTCAGAAGCCTACCCGAGAGCACCCATCTCCTCACATGTCCTATTTATGAACGGGACCCTTCACAATAACTCTTTAAGGCTCAAATCTGAAATACTTTGAAGAATATTTGAAATATTTAACTCACTACTGTTAATTTATGAGAATACACCATATTCTCTCATATCAAAGTGGATGTCAATTCCTAAAACCTCGACAGATAACAGGCTTCAGCTCCACCTACATCTACCAAACAAATGCACAATGCAGAAGGATCTTGTAAAAGTCAGAAATCCAAGCCGGGTAGTGGTGGCGCACGCCTTTAATCCCAGCACTCAGGAGGCAGAGGCAGGCGGATCTCTGTGAGTTCGAGGCCAGCCTGGTCTACAGAGCGAGATCCAGGAAAGGCGCAAAGCTACACAGAGAAACCCTGTCTCAAAAAACAAAACAAAACAAAACAAAAAAAAAAAGTCAGAAATCCAAACAGCACCCTAGAGGATACAGAGACAGACCCACAGAGGTGGTCACTGACGGTCCTCAGAAAAAGGAGTCACTCCCAACGTCATGGAGAACAGGTGAAGTAGAGCAGGAGAACACCTGCTCCTGTCACCTCTGCCTGCTCAATTCTACAAACCTCTCGTAGCTCAGACTGGCAGCCAGGACAGTGATACACGTACAGGGGAAAGCTAGAAACACAAGAGGACACACGGGAGCCATCTCGTTGGGCCAAGAACATTGAGCATTGAGCATTTCCACCAGCAGGTCACTTTTATTTCGTGGTAAGACAGGGTCTTGCCATGTAGCGCATGCCTCGAACTCACTACCTACCCACACTGGCCTCCTATTCACGGCAATCTTTCTGCCTCGTCTCCTTCAATGTTGGAAAGGGAGGCCTGCATGTTGTTCTTCAGTGGAACTGAACAATCAACCAAAAAGGTAACTAGCTATAGATAATTAATTTTTGAAGACCACGGTTTAAGACAAACACAATAAATTAACAATCAAAGCTGAAACAAGAAGGCTTCAAAAGGATATTTTTAATCAAACAATACATCTAAAACAATGAAAAGTAAACTTTCTTCAACTATTTGAAAACACAAACAAAACAGGATCAGTAGGCTGGGAAGTAATTGTATTTCTATAAATATAGGTCATCAGAAGAAATGCTCCCTGATTACTTAAGAGGGGAAACCCAGTTTTTCTAAATGTACAACACCAGAGAGCGCCGTCTATATGACAAGGTTAAGAACGAGAACACGGCAGCGACACACGGGGCCATCACGCACACGTGTGGGGAAAGTGAGTTCTATGGCTTTGGTTCTGGGGACTGATGACACACTTCCTTCCATATATTCTAAATGAATAAGGTCACTTGACTGCAAAGACTGCTTACTGATCCCTTTCAGTCCTGAAGTCAAAGAACACCACTCCAGTTAAGTACACGTCCTGATACATGAAAAGCAGTGATTTCAGTATGTCAACACATTTCACTTCAGGAATACAAATACACTAAAGCATGCTAAATATACGCAGCCACTTTAAGATTTCATCTTGCTCTTTGGGATAGCACTCTCGCTACCACAGAGCACAACTCCCACCATTTTGACTGCAGACGGAATTGAGCTGTTCTCACATAAGAAAACACACATAAAGGGCAGGATGTACAAGTTCTCCCTCCAGGGAGCCTGCCTGGTCCAGTTAGCTTTGTTGCCTTTACTCCACCAAAGTCAGATGGTGTAGTGCAGGAGGTGTGTGCTGTCTGGAGGGAGTATGACACACAGACAACAGAAATGGCCAGTGAGCCTTTAAGATTTTTTTTTTTCTTTTGGTTTTTCAAGACAGGGTTTCTCTGTGTAGCTTTGTGCCTTTCCTGGAACTCACTCTGTAGCCCAAGCTGGCCTCGAACTCACAAAGATCTGCCTGCCTCTGCCTCCTGAGTGCTGGTATTAAAGGTGTGCGCCACCACCGCCCAGCGAGCCTTTAAGATTTGTTTGGCAGCACACACCATAATCCCACAAGGCAGGCACATCTTCTTGAGTTCAAGGCCAGCTTAGTCTACATGGTGGGTTCCAGGCCAACTGGGGGCATATAGTAAGTCCCTGCTGCCTCTGCTTGGTTGTGTGTGTTTAGATTCTGTGCAAACTACTACATGACACGTGGAACACTGAAGAAGCATTAGATAACAGAGTGTTCTCGCACTCTCACTGCAAAGTACATTAAAAACCAAGTGACTACACTTTCTACGAAACAGTGAGCTAAACTGTGGTGATATTGTGTTCCCCAAAATATTGTGCACCCTAATAAACTTATCTGGGGTCAGAGAACAGAATAATCACTAGATAGACATAGAGGCCAGAAAATGGTGGCACACATGCCTTTAATTCTAGCATTCCAGAGACAGAAATTCATCTGAATCTCTGTGAGTTCAAGGCCACACTGGAAAGAGCCAGGCATGGTGACTCATGCCTTTAATCCCAGGAAGTGATGGCAGAAAGCAGAAAGGTATATAAGGCGTAAGGACAAGGAACTAGAGCTGGTTAAGCTTTTAGGCTTTGGAGTAGCAGTTCAGCTGAGATTCATTCTGGATGAGGATTCAGAGGCTTCCAGGAGGGCTTCAGAGGAAACAGGATCAGCTGAGGAACTGGCGAGGTGAAGCTGTGGCTTGTTCTGCTTCTCTGATCTTCCAGCATTCACTCCAATAACTGGCATCAGGTTTGATTTTATTAATAAGACCTTTTAAGATTCATGCTACACTAAGCCTAGAAACAATAACCAGCTAGCATGCGGGCAGACCAAGACCAAACAACTCAAAGGGCTCAGGCCAGGGGGACTTCCTGCTGGGACTTGGTAGCCAAGGCCTTTTGGTCTACACTGCACAGTTTGAGTGGAGCACCTTCAGCGAAAGCTCGTGTTCTTCGTGTGTACAGAGCCAACGTACAAACAGCTCGTTCTTCTCAGTGTTACCTCCCCAGAGGAAGGGCTGGCTGGAGCAGTGAACAGGAAATAAAAGCTCTCTAAACAACCATGGCAACGGGAATACTGCAGATTCTTGCCACAGTCCCACCAAGAGTTACACAAAACGTGGTACCCTGGAAACCTCTTGCATTTGTTTTTTGGTGCCAGGCACAGAAATTGACGGCGACTCTTCAGAAAGACGATTTTAAAGCTAAGGAAGATGGGTTCTTTTCTTCACACCAGACAGTCTTAATGAGCTGCTTCCTGAGCCTGCAGGATGCAGTAAGGCAGCGTTGGTAAGAGGAGAAAACTGCGAGCAGAAAGCAGCCCCGTGGAGCAGACGAAGGCGCTGTGCTACAGCGACGGGCATTTAATACACGAAGGTGGTCTCTGACAGGTCCACTTAGGGATCCTAAGAGAAAATCCAGAAGCTTTGGTACGATTAGCTGAACTACAGCAAGTCCTTCCCAGACGTGCTTTTTAAAAATTGAATGCCTAGAAATACATTTTTCTGCAGCTTTTCATTCAGATTTGAGGTTAATTTACTAATCTTTCTTTTCCTTCCTAACATTTTGCAGAAAAGACACTACGTATCATTGTAGCTCCAGTATTACCCTCTAAAAGTGATCTGAGAAGTTTAGACTGAAGACTACACGAAGCCTAAGGGACCACATAGAGTGAGGCACAAACTGCTGGCTGCCCAGATTCCCAATGCCATGACCACGCAGGGCTAGGATGCAGACCGTGCCTTGAGTGCCTACGGCTTCCAAGGAGGGAAAGAGTGAGGCTCCAATTTCCTTTTGGTTTTTAGTATACGCTACTTGAAAACACATACAAACAAGAAGGTAAATGACCAGTATAAAGTGCATCAGAATAAATGTTAAGTAAACACCTTTAAGTCTATCTGATTGCTATTTGTATAAAAATGTACGTTCAGGGATCATTAGAGATACCACCAAGTCCCCAGGAAAGCTCTTATGCCTGTTTACTTAGAGGACTGGCACAATTATTCAGTCACTGAACAGAGGAACGACAGGGAAGCTAGACAATGTCAGTCACCATTCCAAATCATGCGCAGTTGCTAACTGCTCTGCTTTTTCCTCCTAGTAATAGGTAAGAACCAAAACTCATCCTTTGCAGTATCTTGGAAGTCTGTATCAATGCTTATCTTGTAACGTCTGGTTAAAAATACCTCAGAGAGCTGATAGTGTGGTTCAGTGGTATAGGGCCAATTCCTAACATGTGTGAGGGTCTGGTTTCAATCTTCCCCAGCACAGTGGGGAGACAGGGACTGGGACAGGGATGAGCAACCCCAGACAAAAGGTCAATGCAGGCGGGGAGAGTGGGGAGGAAGTAAAAGGGTGGGGGGAACAGAACATGAGTATTTTGTATCCACTCACTTTACTACTTTAAGAACCAAAATAATCTAAACCTCAACAAATGTAAGAGCAAACTTGGCTCTCCAGGCTACAAGTCTCCGGAACTGTGTAAGGCACAGCAGCAGAGGACCACAGGAGAGGAGGCATCTTGACAGAGCAGACGTCTCTGGGATGCTACACAGAGGCAAAATAGCGGAGTTTCCTGTTTACACAGTCTACATCCAGATTTGAAAGTTCTAGTTTTATAAAGTATCTCCAAAGGAAACTGTAAGTGGGTACAGAATCTAAGTTCAAATTTAGATACACTATAGCTTAAAATGTATAATAAATCAGGTTTTTAGAGTGGCTTTAGGGTAGGCTGAAATGGTAACATGGGTAGTTACTTAATTTGTTTTTTGTTTTTTTTTTTAAGATTTATTTATTTATTATGTATACAGAAGAGGGCGCCAGATCTCATTACAGATGGTTGTGAGCCACCATGTGGTTGCTGGGAATTGAACTCAGGACCTCTGGAAGAGCACCGACTGCTCTTCCAGAGGTCCTGAGTTCAATTCCCAGC
>CABHPP010114802.1:0-11551 GCA_902168425.1 Peromyscus attwateri | reverse complement strand
GTTGTGAGCCACCATGTGGTTGCTGGGAATTGAACTCAGGACCTCTGGAAGAGCAGTCGGTGCTCTTAACTTCTGAGCCATCTCTCCAGCCTTGGTTTTGTTTTTTTGAGATAGGGTCTCATCATGTAGTCTGGCTGACCTGGAACTCACTATGTAGATTAGACTGGCCTTGAACTCATAGATATTCACCTGCCTCTGCTTCCAGAGTGCTGGGATTAAAGGCGTGCACCACAACACCAGCTCAAAATACTGAAATGGAAGAAGCTATCTACTGAGAATTCACTAAGCACATGTGTGGTGAGGCACTTCTTTATAATCCTTACAGTGCTGTGACAGTCAGGGAGATGGAGAGAGAGACAGAGACAGAGACAGAGAGACAGAGAGACCTGGATTCTACCTCCAGCTTTCTCATCTCTCTAAGCCATCGAACTGCCCCGATTCTCTCTGCTTCACCTTTTGTAGCACAGAGATAATCTTGTCACTCTAACTCAGGGTTGGGTGGACTGATGCAACGTCCACTCTGCATCCACATTGAAGTGGATTTTCCTTCCTCCTGTGGTGTGATGTTTAGTCACCAAGTGCTGGTAGGTGAAACATTAACTGCTGATTTACATCACTGTCTATCTAAGCTCGGGATGTCAAATAAATGTGAAGGGCTGGCATCATGACATGCCAAGGCATGGCAAGTGGGTGGAATTACTTTTCTTCCATATATGGGAAACCCTGTATGTTTAACTCAGTGAGACATTCAGCAACCAAGAATATTTCTCTAATAAGCAGATGTGCAAGTCTGCATGTCTGAATGTGCACATGAAATTCCCTACAAATGGCAGCTGCAGGGGAACAGCATCCAACATGGGGAATTTTGTATCCACTCCAATGGTCTATACACACAGTCTAGATTGCATAAGAAAATGTTAAGGAACTCTGGCCACACCTACACACTCATAGAACACATCAACTCTGGCTACAGTGTCTCCTCACCCAAGGAAACCTCTACCCAAGGAGCATGTGATGGTTAAAAACAGATTACTACCTTTTAAAAGCAAATGGAAATTTCTTACCTTTCCTTCTTAGTTTTGTTCCCTCAGGTCATAATACTCAGGACATTCTTTCCACAGTATAAAGATGTACATCATTAGTAGATATCCTCTGCTCTATTTTAACAATTAACTTAAACCCGATGTTTTCCCTTTGGATGATCAACTGTACAGTACAGCTGGGTGTCTTTTGTTGGTGTTTTTTTAAATATCACCAGGATGGACTTTTTTTTTAATTATTTATTTTTATTTTATGTGCATTGGTGTTTTTTTTTTTGGTTTTTCGAGACAGGGTTTCTCTGTGTAGCTTTGCGCCTTTCCTGGAGCTCACTTGGTAGCCCAGGCTGGCCTCGAACTCACAGAGATCCGCCTGTCTCTGCCTCCCGAGTGCTGGGATTAAAGGCGTGCGCCACCAACGCCCGGCTCGTGCATTGGTGTTTTATGTGCAAGAATGTCTGTGTGAGGCTGTTGGATTCCCTGGAACTGGAATTACAGACAGTTGTGAGCTGCCATGTGGGTGCTGGGAATTGAACCCGGGTCCTCTGGAAGAATAGCCAGTGCTCTTAGTCACTGAGCCATATCTCCAGCCCCAAGGATAGACTATTATAACATTATGCTGAGCAAAGTTGAAATACTGGTGTTCATTAAATCTATCAATCTTCTTGTAAAGAAGATATTTTCTTAAACATTTCTAGTCAGGCACAGTGTAAGCTTTGTTTTTCTATTAGGTAATTTTGACTTAAAAAATACGGATCTGAAGAGACGGCTTAGTGGGCAAGAGCGATTGCAGTGCAGGCATATGGATCTGAGTTCAAATCCCGGCAATCACATTTTAAAAAGAAAACTAAGAGAGTCAGTCAGGCATGGCTGAACCCACCTATTTCTCCAGCACTGGAGGCAGAGACAGCCTGACCCAGAGATCTCCCTGGCCAGTCAGTCTAGCTGAAACAAGAGCTTCGGGTTCAGTGAGAGACCCAGTCTAAAGGAGACACCCAGTGTCTTCCTCGGGTCTCTGCATGTGTGTGTGTGTGGATATACACACACGCACACACACACACACATTAATACAAAACTTTTTAATATACACACTGATATATTTTATTACTTACTGTACTGGCTAGTTTAGTGTCAACTTGACACAAGCTAGACTCAACTGAGAGGAGGGATCCTCAACTTAGAAAACGCCTCCATAAGATTCGGCTGTAAGGCATGTTCATAATTAGTGATCAATGTGGGAGGGCCTACCCATGGTGGGTGGTGCTACCTCTGGGCTGGTGGTCCTGGGTTCAATAAGAAAGCAGGCTGAGCAAGCCAGTAAGCAGTGAATGTCTCCGTGGTCACTGCATCAGCTCCTGCCTCCAGGATCCTGTCCTGACTTCCTTCAATGATGAACAGTGCTGCGGAAGTGTGAGCAGAATAAATCTTGTTCTCCCCGAGTTGCTTCGGTCACGGTGTTTTGTCACAGTAAGAGAAACCCTAACAACATACTTACATATATAACTGAAATTTCATTTTGTCATGTGGTTGTAGCCATTTGCCTCCACAATTTACTTATGTCAAAGCAAGAAAAACAAAACAAAACAGTTTTTGTTGTTGTTTTTGGTGGGGAGAGGTATAAAGCTTCTCAGGACGATCCTGTTTAGAAATTGTTTCTTTTTGTTTGTTTGTTTTGTTTTTCGAGACAGGGTTTCTCTGTGTAGCTTTGTGCCTTTCCTGGATCTTGCTCTGTAGACCAGGCTGGCCTCGAACTCACAAAGATCCGCCTGGCTCTGCCTCCCGAGTGCTGGGATTAAAGGCGTGCGCCGGCTCCGCCGCCACCGCCGCCACCACCACCACTCGGCTAGAAATTGTTTCTTAGTGCTGTGTTTAAATTTAATGAGACAAATTTAATTTAAGATAATGCTACTTCTCTCTCTATGTTCTTCTGTTTACTGGAGCTATAGAGTACATGTTTTTTAGAAGGCATCTTTCAAAGTATGTTGACACCACCTCTGTGGCCATGGCTTACCCGATGTTGAAAAAGTGGAAAATCTGTAAAATCTTTTACTGGGAAACAGGTCTACAACTTACAGATTCCAGAAGTACTGAAGACCCTTTGCCAGGCAGCTTTACTTTATTCTTTTAAATCTCAATCTCTCTCTCTCTCTCTCTCTCTCTCTCTCTCTCTCTCTCTCTCTCTCTCTCTGTGTGTGTGTGTGTGTGTGTGTGTGTGTGTGTGTGTGTGTGTGAACTCTAACTACATTCTCCCATTATCTACTGATCCTGAGTGGTACCTTGATGATGTCAGAGTGATGTAACAGGACAGCTACCTTTTCCTAACTAGGCAAGATAATCTTTGAGGAAGTGGTGATTAGGAAGCTAAACACGTCTACAAATGTTAATTTCAGTGCCTAAAATCATTCATTCTCAGCAAATATAAAACATCTATTGAGTAGCCAACTATCACATGAGGTGTTTGGGATCAATGATTAAAAACATACACGGCTAGGTGGTGTTGGCGCACGCCTTTAATCCCAGCACTCAGGAGGCAGAGGCAGGCGGATCTCTGTGAGTTTGAGGCCAACCTGGGCTACAGAGTGAGTTCCAGGAAACACGCAAAGCTACACTGAGAAACCCTGTCTCGAAAAACCAAACCAAACCAAACCAAAACAAGAAACAAAAAAACAAAACAAAACAAAACAAAAAACCATGTACACAGGTCTGCGTAAGCAATATAGTGGTAGAGCACTTGCCTAGCATTTGCAAGACCCCAAGTTCAACCCCTATCACCTAAGGGACACACACACATTTTGTCCCTGAGAGACTGGGGCTGTCGCTCAGTTGGTAGAGCACTTGCCTAGCATTGGAGAAGCCCTGGATTCAGTCTCTAGCCCTGCATAAACCAGGCCCAGCACTCCTGAGGTAGAGGCAGAAGAATCAGAAGTTCAGGCTCATCTCTGCCTACGTGGAGAGTCTGAGGTCAGTCTGGGATACACGAGACACTATCTCAAAGAGAACACAATAATCTTTTAGGAGTAGGGATGAGGGGAGTAGAGGAGAGAACACCTTAAGAGCAAACCGTAAGGAATTCTAATATTTAGAACAAAGAGCGTTACTAAGAAACGGCAAGGGTGGCATACAAGGGTGGCATACAAGCTAGGGACATGCTTTCAGAGAAGCCGAGGGAAGAGGGTGGCACCACCAGAGCTATGGCTGTAGGCAGCAGTGACACGTAGTACAGATGCAGCTGAGTGTCTCAGGCTCCGCTTTCTGTCTTCAGAGCACCAGTCACTCCGAGCACTCTCGAGAAGAAAGGGAACTCAAGCAGACTGCACACTGTGTTAGAAAGATTCCTAAAAATCAACCGCTGAATTGTCCTTTCTTTCCGACTTTCCTAATCTGGATTTACTTGTCCTACACTGATTTATATCACAGAGTACAAAGCCGTAAATCTCTAGGCCTGAACACTACATCGCAGGGCACGGAAGAAGCCTGATGACAAGATCAAGTACCGAGTACGTAATTCAAAGGGAAACCATAATGGTCTAAGTGGGATAATACATTTCATTTCATGCCACAAACGTGGCACAGAAATCAATAGAGCATACAGCCACAACAGAATTATTAAGACAGTATCAGATGCATGAAAAATTATTACTATGGCTTCAAATATTTATACAGTACAGATTTTGTGAGTGGTATACTATGACAAGACTGGTCTGCAATTTGTAAAAGCTCTTTTGAGGAAACTCATTTTAGAAACTGTCTTAGATTTCAGATGAAGTTGCAGTCTTTTGAAAGCAAAAAATGGCACCAGATGTGACTTTTTTTTTTTAAAACCAAGTATAAAAAGACACCAAATGGGCAAACAAAACAAAACCAAGCCTTTTAAATTTGAGAGTGCTATACTTTAAATAATGTTGTGCTCAGTTAGAATTATAAACTAATTCAGACTTAAAAAAAAAAAGTGAATGCATACACATTCTAAACTGAGCCACAGGACAAAGAATCCATCCTGTACCGTTCTGATACAGTTCTCCACACTGTACTTTTTTTTTTTTTTTTTAAATAATTCACTTTAGTTGATTGTTGTTTATCTACTGGCTATAATCAGATAGTCTCAGTGTTGGCATATTGCTGGAACTCAGAATCTGTGTTCTAAAAGTCTTTTAAATGCACAACAATCCCTAGAAGGAATGAACTTTAACCAAAACCACCAAGTAAAACTCAATTGCTCACAAATAAAAAATACCCAAAGTAAAAGAAAACAGAGGCATACATATGAAGTGCCATGGCCTATCACTGAAGGCTGTTGGTGTCTGGCCTTAGATGCAATACTAAGTCATCCCTCAGCAGGGCGAGAGGCCCTCAGCTGCAGATCTTAGCACTGGAGAGGCTGAGGCAGGAGGAGGAAAGCTGATCGGGCTTCAGAGTGAGTCACAGGCCAGAGGCCAGACGCTGTCTCCTGGAAAACAACAAACACTCGGAGCAAATCCCATATGTAAATCTGTCTACTTCCTGCCCAGAACGCATCATGTGCTCTCCTCTTCGTGGCCCCTGAAGCTTGAGTTCTCCATACCTGTTCTAGTGAAGCTTTACCATTAATTCTTACTTAAAACCTATGTGTCTGGGGACACTTCGGATTCCCATCAGAAGGCATCTCCTGCTTACTTATCACCATTTCCCACTGAAGAAACAGCACAAAGCAGTCTTTTTACCAAGGATTCTGTCTTTGGAAGGAAGTTCTGTTGCTGCCTAGTGTCGGACTAAAGCAGTAATGGCTGATTAAGCGTCTGTTATTTTATCTCCCGATGGTATGGCAGTGAGGATGATTAGTAGCCCCTAACTGTTTCTTCTTTCTACCCACGGCACATGGCCACTCTGCTAAAGGGTCAATTTCCAGCTGTCCATGCAGGTTGGCTACTTCTGGTCAAATAGATATGAGATAACCTTAAAAACAGCAATTTATCTCCACCCGTGTCTCCTTCCATCTCCCACTGTGTGGAGTGCAGACTTTACAGTGAGCTATCCCAGGCTCCAGGATGAGGTTGAGATTCTGGGAGTGTGGAGAACGAGGCCGGAGGACTCTGGGTCTGAAGCATTTATGGGCAGAGTTGCCACCTCTGCTCAGGCTCCTGCATGAGAAGGAAGTGCTACTGTCTTGCCTAATCTACTGTTATAGGGGTGGGCTCTGTTTTCCAGCTATACACAGTTTTTTAAAACTACACAAGCTCCATGAAAAACCTATATTTATAGGTGGTATTTTTCTGTCTTATGGACAGAAGGTCCACAATTTTTGATAGATTCTAGGAAGTTCAATGTCCCCCAGAACATCATGATCACTGTACACAGCCAAGTACTAATTACACAAAGGCAGAATGTAGTACCAACCTACTTAATGTGTAACATGAATCCTACTTGATCTTAATAAAAATCTGGAGCCAGATATTGGGGTAAATGCTGAAAGCTCAGAGAAGCAAAGCAACCAGCCACTAGAGTTCTTACCTCTACGAAGTCCTCAGCCTGAAAGGGACCTGAGCGCCTGTCTCCTTCCACCTTATAGTCCTCTCTGCCCAGCCATATCACTTCCTGTCTCCACTTCCCAAATGCTGGGATTAAAGGTGTGTGCCACCACTGCCTGGCCTCTGTGGCTAACTAGTGGCTGGCTTTGCCCTCTGATCCTCAGGCAAGCTTTATTTGTTAGAGCATACACAAAATACATCACCACAAACATGCTTAATGAGAACTTAGTATTTAAAAGTGGATGTGAGAGAAGAAATTATTTTCAACATTCCTGGTTTTTTCCTTGATATCCTAGCATCAAGCACCAAAGAACTTAACAGTAACTAAAAATAAATTATGTCCTTGCAACAAAGCATCTCAACATACAACACCTTTGATTTTTCATTGCTTTCTGCCTCAATTGAAACAAGACTAAACAACTATATACTTGACTACACACATACACACACACACACACACACACACAAAATATCCTAAAGCCAATGAAAAAGGAAGGAAAATAGGTCTTTTCTTCACAGATTTCTCATAAAATTTGCCACTCCGTCAGAAAACTTACACTAACTTTGTACAGTTACTATCAATGAATTCAAAATCTCAATTACTAAAAATTCTGAATCTGGTTTCAATAGAAATGAAATCTAAGATTGGGAGCTTGAGAAGTGATCCAAAGGCTCCAGGGGTGGGAGTGGAGGAGCTCCCAGGTGTTCGAGGCACAGAGCTTTGAGAACCATACCCTCCCCCTAAAAGAGGTTGTTGACCCACACTAAATAAGGATACATACAAGGCCCCGCAACTACAATCAGACAAATGTACTTATTGAGGGAGATATGCCTTCTTTCTTTTCTTTTTTTTTTTTTTTTAAGATTTATTATGTATACAGTATTCTGCCTGCATGCCAGAAGAGGGCGCCAGATCTCATTACGGATGGTTGTGAGCCACCATGTGGTTGCTGGGAATTGAACTAAGAACCTCTGGAAGAGCAGCCAGTGCTCTTAACCTCAGAGTCATTTCTCCAGCCCCAAGATATGCTTTCATGGAAGGGATGAGAGAATTTTATATAAACCAAAGCATTCTGATTTTCAAAAATTGTACTATGAAGAGAAATTATGAGTACGTAAATAAAGGCCAAAATAATAAAATACAACTGAAATACTGATTCAGTCCTGGATACCAAGTTCTACGATGAGTGCTATCAAATACAGACTGCCTAGGAAGGTAAGAAGACTAAACAAAGGCCCCTCCCTCTTCGAAGAAATGATTAAGGTATCCGAGGTATTTAAGAGGGGAAAAACCGAGAGTCCTTACATGTGGTTTTGAAGCTCCAAGGCTAGTGTAACCATGCTTCTGGTCAGACATTTGTATGTTTCTCTCAAGCACAGAGCGGGAACCAGAGGGAAGCACTGGCAGGCAGGCTTAGCATCTTTGTGAACCCAGCAGCAGAACCGTCCCTCCTCCTGAGGGAGGAGCCAGGAGCCCTCTCTGACCTCAGGAAGGAACTGCAGCAAAATGACTGAGCTATCAGTCCTTACAGCAGTGGCTTTCCTTACACTAAGTCAACTAACTTCCTTCTGAACACACATGCTTACACATGGTAAGCACTCTGCACAACCCAAAGCCATGTGGTTCTATGAGTGTCTGTGACTGCTCTATTCAGACTGTAAAATGTTGTTCACCTGAAGAACAACCTCTCTACTACTGGGACTGAACCACACTTGACCATGTGTCACTGTAGATACAGGATGTCATTCACTTGCAAATTAGCACAGCACGACAAGGTGACCAGAACCTTCTCTTACACATGCATGCTCACTCCTAAGCTCTATGCTAGATTGCAGGGGTGGGGCTGAGTATGGAATATTCCTTTACACTGTGTGACTACGTCACTGTGGTTGGTTTAATAAAGAAACTGACAGGCTAATAGCTGGGCAGGTAGAGGTTAGGCGGGACTTGCAGACAAAAAGAGAGCACGAGGAGGAAGGGGAAGAGTCTCAGAATCTCGAGCAGACATGGAGAGGAGGAGATGAATTGGCCACACTGAACATGTGGCAGAGCACAAGTAAGAAATATGGGTCAATTTAAAATGTAAGAGTTAACCAGTAACAAGCCTGAGCTATCGGCCAAGCATTTATAATTAATAATAAGTCTCAGTGTGGTTATTTAGGGACTGGCTGGCAGGACAGAAAAGTCTGCCTACAGCTGAGGCAGAGAGCTGGTGGAGAGAAAAGAGGTCTTAACTCCAGAGTCCATGTCCCTAGCCATCACACTGTGTTAATATTGGCAGAGCCTGGCAGACACAGAGGCCCAGAGCAGCACATCTGGTCAACAGTCCTGGAATAAGACAAGATGAAAACTGTTGGAAAACTGTCAAAACATGTTTCAAAATACTAGAAAGCTTTCTGGCCCCACAGTATTTCCTCAAGTATCGACCTCAGCTGACCAGGCCTGGCAGTTCATTACAGAAACACTGTAAGGCTGCATCAGCCTTAGGAAGGTTTTGTACTGGAAATCAAAATACCCTTTAGAGACTCAACATCATAAACCTTAGCAGAGGAGAAAGGAATCAGAGTAGGTAAGGTATGCAGAGGGGGAAGGGTCGGCAGAGTGAAGGTGCTGGGTCAAGAAATGGAAGGCACTGGCTGAATTCCATTCTAAATTAGACATGGAGTAGAGAATTAGCTCCCGGCTCAGGCTCAGGAGTCAGTTCTTCTATGGCGACCCTCCCTTCTTTGCCCACTCATTTTGTTCTTTACCCCTCCCCCTACATTGTCTTCCTTCACTTTCCTTTATCTTCTCAGCTGATCCTGTATTTTTCTCTCGTCTGCTCCAGCAGGTCAGGAGGTGTAACTGAATGGCAAGTACATAATGGCCTGTGTCACAAGTCACAGAGGGTGGACACTGCTGCCAGTGATATCAATGAAGATTAGCAATGTGAGAGGTGTGATAAACTAGAGGAGGTATAGTAATGAATAAAATCAAATCTTCACTCCAGGGGGCCTGTAGTGATAGAACAGATACAGCACACACAAAGAAAACCAGAATATATTATGATGGTTATTTTGATGTTCAGCTTGGCTAAGGGGTTGTGCCCTGTTTGTGTAAGCACTAGATGTTGCTGTGAAGGTATATGCAGTTGTGATGGGCACTCAAGATCTGCTGTCTTTCAGAAAGTAGTTTATTGTCTATAATGTGAGTAAGATTCATCCAACCAGTCATTAGGTCCCCCAAGTAGGAGTCCTGCTTCCAGACTAGAAGGAACCTGCTGTGGATTTGGAACTCAGGACTACAATATCAGCGTCTATCTCCATTGCCAGCCTGTTAACCTGCCTTACAGATATCCTGGCCACTGCAGTCAGAGCCAACATGCTCTGTTTCTTAATCTCTCTCTCTCTCTCTCTCCCTCCCCACCCCTCTCTCCCATCAGTTTTGTGGAGAGTCCTGTCACATGATATACTAGTAAATAGGGGCAAGGTCAATCACTCTGACAACTGAGGGGGTTCAATGATTGACAGCAACTTTCCCCATTCTTCACAATCAGACAGGCTGTCTTCAAACCTCCCAAGTATCATACACGTAACTGATGCTTACTTACCAAGCCAGTGATTTCAGTTAGGAGACAGGGTCTCCTTATGTAGCTGTCTGGCTCTGAACTTGTAATTCTATGACCACAGCCCCCTAAGCACTGCAATTACACCTAGCTTATTTAATAAATGCTCCTCTATTATAAATGGAAGAATTTATTCTTTTCTCTTGCTTTGACTCGCCCCTCTAAAGTATCTATATCATACTATTACCATGAGTCCATAAAAACCTTTGTTACAAAAATCAGTCAACTAGAAGCCACATGGCTTTCCTGGTAAAGTGTCTTTCACTTAGACATCATGTACAGTTCAAAGTTTCTGTATGTTTCTTTATCTGCAAAGGTTAATTGCAATTCAGATGTTTTCCGTTTTCGATTTAAGGTTGTCATGGAGTTTTCCTTCTCCTTTAAAACACTTAGCAGTGAAGACATTGCCTTAAATCATCTTCTCTAGCTAACAGTATAGAGGCACAGCCATCTCTGACTTACAGGAAATGTGTGTTAAAAGAGACATGTCATACTGTCCTCTATTTTGGTGCATGATACACAGTAAACAGCAGGTGTTGATTTTCACTGATAGATGAGACATTCAATTTGTCTCTTTATACTTCTACCATCATTATGTTTAATCTATACTTGTCCAAAACTTGGTGCAACTTGACTTTTTAATTTCTCTGTAGTAAATGAGTAATAAACATAAAGTCTAAATGAATCATTTCTACCATTCTACAGAGTCAAGACTGATCAACAGGACACACCCAAAGAACAGGGTGGAACCCTGCAGCAAGCACTCGGGTATGCTTACATCCCAAGAAAGAGAACTCCTTAATAAGTCAAAGCACTTGCAGCAGAGCCCAGCTCCGACACAAAGCAGACAGAGAACCGCAACAACTGCAAGTTAAAGAAAAGATCTAGAAAGGGAATGGAAAACATAATGTACACAGTGTCTGTGTTGGCCAAAGCCTCTTCCTCGCCCAGGAACATAAAGTTCTCAACAGGACATTTATAAGAAAACAAATACAAGTCATCACAGGATTACTTGATAATGTTTTAGATATAAAATTTCACCTTTATCAGTTAATAGCCACGGATCCCATTCAAGCATGCAACTATCAGGGCACACAACATGCAGCATGCAATAAATGGGACAGCAGAGGTTAATAACCTGGAAGCATAGGATCTGAGAATGTGAGAGCAAGTTAAAGACAAGAGTTCCTCTCCATTGTCACTGAGGGTCGAGAAGCAATGCTGAAGCGTGGAACAGTGAGAGTGGGGGAAATACAGTTTGTCCAACACATAGACATATCTCCGCAAGTGGCGGCAGGTATAACTGAAAGACAAAGGGAAAAGGAGAGAAACAGAAGAGAGGCGTTTTCCTTTGAAAAAACAACTCATCCTTTACATCCTCAAAGCTTTCTGTCTTCACTAGGCC
>CABHPP010114801.1:3495-41135 GCA_902168425.1 Peromyscus attwateri | reverse complement strand
AATGTAAAGGTGAAAGCCCAAGAGGTCAGAGCAGAAGCTTACCCGCTTTCCGCCAGCTAGCTTCTTCCGCCAAGAGAGCTCTCCGAAAAGGAGTTTTTTCCTGTGCGGTCGATTTATAAAGAGTCCTGTTTCTTCCTTCTCATTGGTTATAAACTAACTACGTGGCTGTCTCGTCACAGTCTCTCTGTCCAGACCTCCCAAGTTTTCTATGGTTGGTATTGAGATCAAGGGCGTGTGTCTCCAATGCTAGCTGTATCCTTGAACACACAGAGATCTACCTAGCTCTGCTTACCAAGTGCTGGGATTAAAGGCGTGCACCACCACCACCCTGGCTTTCGCTATGGCTTGCTAATAGCTCTGACCCCTAAGCAACTTTATTTATTAATATACAAATAAAATCACATTTCAGTACAAATAGAATACCACTATACTCAAGTCTGCAGATGAAGTAGCAACTCAATTTGTCGATAAAATAAATCTTAAGCCCCAGGTAAATAGCACAAGTGGCTCCAACTGGAATCAACGTCAGCCATCGCATTTCAAACACTGAATGCTGAGAAGTTCTTTGAAGAGAGTTAAGTAAACGATGATGCTGTTGAGCAAGGGCCTCCAACTTGCTACAGAGCCTCAGGTGGTTCAATGTAACTTTGAAGAAAGTAAAATCTCATTATTAAGTGGCTCAGAGAAGAGGGGTCAAAGGTCACTTATTTTTATTTGAAAATCATTTCCTTCTCTTGACTTTTACAGCTGTCAAGTGACAAGAGATTTATAGCAATCAATTCCAGAATCTACATTGTTCATGGGTTGGTGGGTTCTGTCTTTCATCCAGTCCTGATTTCTGTGGGTCTCTGTCTCTAATGCAAAGACTTGGATGGGAAGTAAAGTTGGGAACAGATGGATGCTGACATTGAAGAAGTTACAGACATCCTGTGAGAAGCTAAATGTTAGGAAATAAGTCAGAGAAACAAAATAGAATAAAAAGAAAAGTGTATTCATCCACCTAGAATCTAGATCACTCAGAGAGTAGTGACTAGGATTCACAAGTGTTTGATATCTTGTGCACGATTATACTGTTTGATTATATTGGTTACCTAATTACATCAGGTTCATTTGCATGTCACAACAATTACACAGCCAGGAGACTCTTCCAAGTGTGTCTGACACACTCCTTCAATATACAGCATCACATACCCATCTGGATCAGTGTAAACTGGGGACTCTCTCAGAACAGGGTCCTGGTGGCTTTAGCCAACGTAGAGTCAAATCCAAGTTTCCCCTGAGTCCCAGCAAGGTGGAGGACCAGGACAGGCCAACCTGCCTCGAAGAAAGCATCTGTTGCTGCTACACAGGAGGGCGATGCACAGAGGACCCAGATCTTAACAATGACGAAGAGCTGTTGTCGGTTTTAGACTCACTCTTTGATTGCAGCTGCAGCATCTATGCAGATGTGTTAGGAACCAGTAACACACACATAAGAAGGGAATTGCATTCATTACTTTTCTCATTTCTATGATAGAACACTTGATCAAAGCAAATTAGAGAAGGAAGAGTTTATTTTGCCAAAGGCATAGCAGCAAGAGATGGAGGCAGGCAGCCATGTTGCATCTGCAGTCAAGAAGCAGAGAGAGAAGAAAACAGTTGCTCATCTTTTATTTTTTTCTTCCTATTTTCCCATTTTATTTACTCTAGGACCAGGGCCCAGGGGACGTCACCAATAACTGCAAGGTGAATCTTCCCTCAACTTTTGGTTCTCACTGGAAACACTCTCACAGATGTGCCCAGAAATATGACTCTCCCCCCAATTGAGTATTTATAAAGTCTGTTAGGTAGGCAGCAAAAATTAATCACCACAGCAACCACATAAGCTTGTGACTCCAAAGAAGTAGCTGTGGCATGCTGCGTATATAGTATAAGTCATAGAACAAATCACTGTGAGTTTCTGGCACTGGGAAACAGGAAATATCCACTAACAATCCCACATCCATGCAGGAATGTGAGTCTCCACAAGGCTTCCCTCAGCGGGCATGACAGAAAGGAATGTGCACATCGGTGTGCTCCATAGGATGCAAGCTAGCCCGTCAGTGTGCGAAGCAGGATGGGTAACAGGAAGCACCACAGGAAAGCCTTTTTGCCTTCCATCATCATCACACCTATCGTTCTGCCCATACAGCAAATTCCCCTTCTGAGCATGGCACTTAAAGCTTCTTAACAGTTTGGAAGCATTAGGAAACTGTTTTATCCCACTCATGTTTGAGTACCATACTCTGAACCCACGTTTATGGGTGTTGAATAGCTTGGATATTTATGTTTCACAGCATAAGCAACATTAAGCTTATTTAATTTTTTTTAACTGGGCAGTGACATAGTCCATAAAAATTGTTATAGTTTCATATAAAGGCTTTACTTCACATTTCAAACTGTATTTTCCTTACAATTTCCTTGGCTTTATTTAAGTTAATGGCCATCAAACTTTAGTGTGCATATGAGAGACCCAAGAGGTGTGCTGAACATCATCCAGTCCCAGCTCATGAAGAGCTTGAGTACAGGTCCCAAATTTGAATGTGTTAGCAGTGCTCTTGGGGACCTGCAGGGTCTCCACAGACACAATGGAAAACACAGTTGGACACACACACTTTAACACTCATTAGTGTAAATGAGAATAATCCAACAGTAATTATTTGTGCTGCCACAGGAATTCATTCTGGAAGAACCCACGTGAGAATCTGCTATGGAGTTACCTGGCTTTGGCACAGAGAGAGCAAGAATACAGCAGAGTTGGCACTCTCTCCCAGTACCAATTCAGTCTCATATTTCAGCTTCATGTCTCACCAGTTAAATAAACTTCTGCCATTTTTTATGGTGTTGCCACTGGTGCCAAGCAAGAGTCTGTGGATCAGATGGCAGGAGCCGAGACATCTTGCATGTCCAACACAATATGACTGGAACAGAGCACGTGGTCAATAAACATCAGCTGCGGCAATTATCATTATTAGTTTCTTTCCATTATTACAGGGACATGTTTTGATAGGTGGCCTTGTATCTTACCTGAGGAGTCAAGTGATCCAAAAAAAACCAAAAAACAAAAACAAGAAAACCATGTCACTACAGACACTGTGGTCTAGAGTTATCTGTCACTTGTTAAAGTCACAAAACTCATGACCTCATACTAGGTCTTCAGTTTGCTTCTGTGTCTTGGTGGTCAAAGATTCTGAACACTGGAATTAGGTTAGATTTTGCACCTATCATTAGTAGAAGTTGCTATTGATAAGGCCTCTGCAATTGTCTTGGGACCCCGTGAATCTATTCTGGTGGTACGTCCCTGAAAACAGATGGATAAATGAAAACCAAACAGGTGTTCCATGTTACCTCAACCCATGGAAGATTGCTTAGCAGTTTCCTGAGTGTGCCAAAGACCCAGCCTTCTATTCTCCCATGTCCTCTTGACCAGACACATGCAATGATGTAGACACACACACACACACACACACACACACACACACACACACACACATGCTTTGTTGGTGTCAGTATAGGTACATATGTATTTTCTCAGTGAACCTCCTCACCGACTCACACACCTCAAGCAGTACTCTCCACTTAAAACATACAAAGGTAAGTAGAGTCTACAAAGACAGAATGAGCAAGAATCATCACTGAAAGGGGTCAGTGGGTCAGAGGAGCTGGAATTCATGCTGAAACATGGTGTGGTTTTCCAGTGAGTCAGCAATCAGTCGGTTCGGAGTATAAATATGTGTGCTCATCTGTATGCCTGTCTACAGATGTGTAGGTAGATGGATGAATAAATAGATAAGAGGTGTGATGACAACAGAGGTAACAGATAGAAAGCTGTGTATCTATACCTGGGTGGAAAAAAGACAATGGAAGTGACAGACAGACAGGTAGACAGACAGGTAGATCAATAAATAGATAAGATAGTGGTTGAAATGGTTGAACAGTGACTTCTGAACAATCTACTAATAGTTTTCTTGAACATAAATAATGTAGTGTTTATCAAGACTGTATTGTGGACTGTAGCAAATACTTCACATTGTAGACGCTCCCATTCTGAAGCAGAGAGCTCATTATGACAGTATAAAATAAAAATGCTGAAGCTTCATAGATATTTATGTATTGAATTTATACCTGGTTCCCTCCCCCACCTGCACACATACGCATGTGCACACCATTTACATGCACATACACACTGCTTTGTCCTATATCCCATATTTATATTTCCAGGAAAGATATTTGTTTTCCAATAATGAGGAAAAGCCCTGGCTGTGTTTAACCAGAAAGCAGAATTGTGAGAAATGTGAGTTATTGTTCAATAAGGCTGCAAAGACTAGGAACAGGTGAAATAGCCACTCACTCACATATATAATTAGAAGAAGAAGAAGGGAAGGAGAAGGAGATTTAAAAAAGCAACTTGTGTATCATAAAATAAACTTTGTGTTTTAGTATTTCAAAGGAATTGGGTCGGAAACTGGCAGAGAATATAGTATCTAACCTTCTTTTTCAAGTTATTGAGATAGAATTCTAACCATACTTAGAAGGGCAACAACAAGCAACTCAAGTATCAGATTGTTATCCCATTCTGTATTATAATAAGAAGGAACTTGAAAATTATTAGCAGCGAGTCAGTCATATAATATGTGGACTATACATGATTGAACTAGCATGACAAAACAGCAAATTATTTGATCTCTGGTGACATAAAATGTACCTAAAACTCATTATATCTTAACGGTAGTTGACAGCAATTTTATGTGTGATATCATGCTTTAGAACAAGTTATTGATAGTTACTATACACATAAATTTAGGATAATTAACTGATGTGTACACTTGTTAAATGAAAAAGTAAAATTCTGACCAACACTTCAGGACTACCATGGTGACAAAAACAAAATAAAATTGTGATGATGTTCTGAATTGATTTAAAATAAAATCATCTCTTGATCATATAGCAATAAAGTGCTTTAAAACACAGTCCTACAGTGTTCACTGAATAATTTACAAAAAAAAAATTGAATGTCTCTAAAGAGTGTGGCAATCCTAAGTGCACTGACTGGAACGGCTTCACATTCTCCTCTCACCCAAGTCTACCATGAGGAGGCTTCTGGGAGAAGATGTTAGTGGCCAATAGGAAGTGCGCACCTGGCAGATGGTGTTTTCATATGACACCTGTTGGTGGCCAGATAATCATTCCTGTCACCAGGCAACTGTGAGACTTCCACACTGGAGCTGTGGGATGTAGCTACACTCGGGAATGAAGGAACATGGACCATGTCCCGTGTCCTATACAGAGAGGAAAGCTGCAGCTGAGCTATCGGGAAGCTCCCTCTCCTGAAATGAACCCAGTCCATGGCTTTTTGCTTGACTCTCGTCCATCTAGAGAACGCAGTCAGAACATAGCACCGCAGAGATGGCTCAGCGGGTAAGAACACATATTGAGCCGGGCGGCGGTGGCGCACGCCTTTAATCCCAGCACTCGGGAGGCCGAGCCAGGTGGATCTTTGTGAGTTCAAGGCCAGCCTAGTCTACAGAGCGAGACCCAGAACAGGCACCAAAACTACACAGAGAAACCCTATCTCGAAAAAAAAAAACAAACAAAAACCACATATTGAACTTGCAAAGGACCTGAGTTTGGCTCCCAGCACCCATATGACACCTAACAGTTATGTAGACCTTCAAGATGATCTTCTGGCCACATGCATGCTGATCAAACACTAATATACAGAAAAGAATTAAATAAACCTTTAAGAAACAGAAGCCACCTACTGAGACAGCCATTGCTGACATCACTGTCACTACTGTGAGATGTCACATGCTCTTAGTTCCTCCAGATACACTCATTCTGAGTATCTGCTTCTTGACAGAGCAGGGCATTCTGTAGGACAGCAAGTAGAGAGTTCTTAGCACTGTCATGGATCACCATGGTTAGGTTCTTATGCTTTCTATAAAATCAGCTGAACAAGAAACACCAGTACCCCTTCCTGCAGGAAAATATCATGTGATCCTTAGCTTTTTTTAGGGGAAATCTTCATAACTTCATCCCAAACCAGTGCTGCTAAAGTTGTACAAGGGTCGGGCTGTGCTATTGACTGCAGAGTACTTCCCTTAAGGCCTCAGTTCCCATTCCACTGGAAAAGAAAAACAAACATGTACAAAACAGAGGCACACAGATACCGGCATGCACACATATAGACACACTCAAAGACAGAGACATACAGACATAAACATACACACAGAGTCATGAACACACAGGCACAGATGCAGACACACACACAGAGGCACATACCTTCAGACATAGACAAGCACTCATAAGCAGTCACACACAGACACAAAAGGAAATACATAGCATGTGTTCACACAGGCCCTGAAGACCTGCAAGAATGCAGAAATCCTAAGGGATCTGAAAGTTTTAGAAAGAAAATATTATCCCACTGATGTCATAGAGTGGGGCTGTTACACATGAATAAACCTGGCCAGTATCGGGAAGAGGAAGTAAGGAGCTTCATCACAACAGTGTTTGGTGGTCTCGGTGATGTCCTCATACCCCTTCTCCTCTGCCAGTTCTGTGAGTTGGCTGAGGCTAAATTCCTGCTACAACCCCAGACAGGTCTCCTAGAGCCAGCCTAAGTTTCCTTAAAGCCCAGATTCCCCATTCAGCTTCACCATCTCCATATGACAGCCCATGGCACCTGTGTTTCCCGGGTGCTTCATATTTGAGAATATCGGTCCATCACAGCACAGAAACCTGTCCTCCTCTGAATACCAATGCAAACCAGCTCACTCACCCCCTGGCTGAACGCTGGACTAGAATACGAACTCCTCCAGACAAGAGCTTGACGGCAGTGCGTCTGATGAGTCTGGCTTGGAATATTCCTCAATGGAAAATGATTTCTTCGGATGATGCATGATTGTTTTGCCTCAGCTTCAAGGTCAAGTGCATTAATGTCCATATCCCACTTGGGTTCATGAGTTCAATGTTGTGTCCTGACAGTGAGAGGGAGAGAGAGAATTTGCTTCTCTTATTCTCTAATTTGAAAGACTTGCTTTCTGTGCATTGAGACAAGAGTTCTACAAGACACAGGGCCTCCTGTCTAATGTCCTGCTCGGGTTTCCCAGGGCAAGCGCTGCTGACTTGAGGGTGGCTGGCATGCTCCTCTCCCTACAGTTTTTCTCTGTGCATCCAGACACTCACGTCTTGCCCGGTGGGGTGCCAGTGGGGTGAGCCACAGTCATTCAGTGCCAGGCTTGTTTCTCTCAGTTTCACTGGGAGTGCTAGCCACTCATTTATTATCCGAAACTCCTCTTCTTGGATGTGCTGTCAGGAGCTAACTGGGAAGAGCCCTTCCACTTCTGTGAGCGAGCCATGGACTGGTCCCCATTGTTGGAAGCTGCAGGGGATGAAAATACTTGGCATTGCCTTGCACTCTGCTTGGGAAAGGGCTTTGCATCCCAGCATAGAGAACAATGTGAGAACAGCCAGCTATCCTCTCAACCACAGTGTCTGCTCAGGTCCCCAAAGAGTCTCAAGTCTGAGAGCACAGATGATGGCGTAGCCAAGGAAACCAGAAGCAGGTTCCCAGGGAGCATTCACTGGGGGAGTTTCAATAGGGACCAAGGTGGTGTGTTCAAATACTTGCAGTGTCTTGTGTCTGCAATAACCCAAATCTGTAGTCTGTGGAGACCGTAGACATTGCCTGGTGCTACTGCTTTGTCAGAGATTCTTCCTTAGACAAAGCCAAACATTTGAGAAAATGACTTATTCCCTAGGAATGCTCTTTGCAACACGTTTTAGTCCATGGCATTGGTGGGCATTTGGATAGGCATATTGCAAATGTACATGAGATTTGAGCCTGGCTGAGGTAATCAAAGGTACAGAGGAATCCTGAGAAAGACAAAGGCCCAGGCAGGTTTCAAGGAAACAAACTCATTTGCACAATATTTTTATCAATTAATTAAAAAACCCAAATTACTCGAGCCTTCCCATTTTATAATTAACTGTTCCACCACCTCTAAAATTATTCATCTATAAAGCTTTCGGGGTGCCTCTGACCACACTAAAGGGCTTTTTTCTTCTTTTATTTTTCTTTTTGCAATTAAAATATAATCACATCATGTTTTCTTCCTCTTTCCTCCCTTCAACCCTTCTTATGTGTCCCCTTGCTCTTTCTCAAATCCATGACCTTCATTTCTTTAATTGCACATGTAATTATAATTATACACACACAAACACACAAACACACACACACACACACACACACACACACACACACACATATATATATATATATATATATATTCCTAAATATATAAATACAGCCTGCTCAGTCCATATAAGGTCACTTGTAGATGATGATTTCAGGTCTGACCACTTGGTACTGGCCAGTAATCTGGGGCCTCATGCATGGTGGAGACTATTTCTTCTGCTCACTCTCACCATCCCTTCCTAGCTTGTCCTGAGGATTTTAAGGAGTACCACTGTAGGGAGAGTGTCGCAAGGGACCTCTGTGATTCTTCTGGTTTTCATTTGTTCATTTTGAGAGAGGGTCTTGCTGAGTGTTCGAGGCTGTTCTCAAATGGCCTCTGCCTCTGGTTGCTGGGATGATGGATGTGCACCACCCAGCCTGGTTCACATCCCAGTTGCAGCTAAGGTGTGTCACAGCTGTCCTGAGACACTCTTGTCCCCTCCTATCCTCACATGAATCTGACAAACTCGTTGTTTCCATCCACCTCATACTGTATGAGTATGTGTGTCCTTGTAACATCATCTCCGTTCTGGTCTCCAGTTTTGTCCCCGTGAGAGGTGTGAGTGCATCATTGCAGTCACTACTCATTAGAGTTCCCCTGGTGGCTTCAGCTCAGCTTGATGACATCTGTAAACCCCATTTCTGAATAATATCATGTTCCAAGGTCTGGGGCATTTAGATCATTCTTCTTCCTTTGGGGGAGAAAGCTACCTGGGCACCATGGGAGCATGTGTTATAGATGTCTGCTACAGTAATTTCTGAGTTACAGCCCCTGGTGTGATAGAGTTGGGAAACCCTTACCCAGTCACCCATTTTCCAGTCATCATCTAGTCTTCCTGGCTTCAATATTGCCTTCTATTCACTTTGCAGAAATCTGGAAAGGAAGAGAGCCAGAATGAGACCAGAACACCTCTGGTTGGTCCTAACCCACTGTGTCTGCCCTGTGCAAAAGGCTCCCAAAGACTCAGGCTCCCAAAGACTCTGCCTCTGGATCAGGAGGCAAACTGAGTGCCCCATTCTCCTGCTGGGCCACAAAGTGACTTCCAGGATCACCCCCTCCCACCCCCAATTGTTTCTTTTCTGCAGGAAAGTAACCTCCTCTCTTCACACAACACAACATGACAAGAGAGCAAGAGAAGGGAAAAGTATCCAGAGAGGAGGCAGGATCTCAGATACCAGGACCTTGATGATTCTCTTTGCAGCCTCCCCTTGGCTTCTCTGTGTGCAGACTGAGGGCTTTGTAGCGGGAGTGCCCTGAGCGAAGACTTAAGAAATAACTCTCTGCTCACGTTCCCATATACAACATATCTGTTCTTTTGGAAATGCTGAAAGTTATTTTCATGCCATAAAGTATGTGTGGGATCTACAGTTGGCTCCATGTGTTTACAAATCTCTCCCTTGTGATGCTCAGAGGAGAGAACTTATAAATCACTTCTCTTGTATTGAGTGTGTAATACACGCGACACAAGTGACATTATGGTTTTAATGACGCAGTCTTTCTACCGGGTTGTCTTCATACTTGTAACATATTTCCTCCTGGATAAAGCAAGAAATGTAAACGAATCCTGGGTTTGCCACAATAATTATTTTAAAACAGATCTTCTAGGATTATAATTTCATTTCAACATGGGAGGAAAGCATAGGATCATTTCAAAGGCTGTGTTTCTGATTGATTATGTTGGTATCATTAGCATTATTAAAGTTTTACAATGTTATGCAATGCCGTGACTCAGATGTGTCAATGCAGAATGGGATTATTATTACATTTATTTTTTATTTCCTTTAGTTTTGAGAGTATACTAAGTTTTGCCATTTCCATTGCCTTTTCCTTTTTCCAAACCCTCCATTTACCTCTCCTTGCTCTCCTTTAAATTCATGCCATCCTTTTTCATTAGTTGTTGTTACATGCACATCCACTCACAAAGACAGACAGACAGACAGTCTCTCTCTCTCTCTCTCTCTCTCTCACACACACACACACACACACACTGCTCAGTCTGTATGTTACTTGTGTGTATGTTTTCAAGGCTGATCATTTGGCACTAGTTAACCAATTCACACTCTTTTCCCTGGGAAAGACCATTACTCCCAAGAGTAGGATTTGTTTTTTGGTAACTTTAGTTTGAAAAGATAAGATTAAAAGATTCAGTACAAACTAAACATAATAAATTCCTATCAAGAGAAGAAATTTCACTGGTTTTCCTTTGGTAGAAGACTAGAAGTTTACATGTAATGCCATTTTGTGGACTCTGAATTCTCAGTATTATTCTGAATAACAAGCATCAAGTGGGGGTGTTGTCCACAGTGAAGAATGATGGATGAGATCCTGACCCACAGATTCAAGAAACCCCAAGGCAGCCACCTTCTTTGTGCAACAACAACAGCCTACATCCTACCATGTATCATGGTGGGTGTTGAGGTATCTAAGATCAACTGTGTAGCCCACAGCTCTCATCACCATGACAGATATCTAAACTTGAATTAAAAAGAAGACAGCTGACTCTGGCTGACTTCAGTCTTCAGAAATGTCATTCCATTGACTTCATTGACTTCCATGGGCTGGGGAGCTTTGTTTTGAGAGGGGGACTTATGAAGATAACTGTGTGGAAATCACATCATGGACCAAAGAAAGAGGGGAAAGGGACCAGGATTCAGCACACACTCAAGCACATGCTTGCACTACCCTAAATTCACCCAACTAGATCCCACCTCCAACAGTCCCACCTGTAAGAGTGCCCCAGGCTGGAAAGAAAGCCATTAGCACACAAGTCTTTCAGAACATTCAGTTTCTGTGATAATTAATATTGATAGTTACCTTGAGAGGATTTAGAATAACCATGGACACAGGCCTCTGGGCATGTCTGTGAATGATTTTCTAGATTGAGTTAAGAGAGGTAAGAATATCCACCCTAAGGATGATAGCACCATTCCATGAACTGGGGTCCTAGAATGCATACGCAGAAGAATGCCCTTGGAGCACGGAGCACAAGGCTTTATTGCTTTCTGCTTCCTGCCATGGATGTCCCTGCCACCATGGTTTCACCATCCTGATGGACAGTACACTGGAGCTGTGTGTTGAAATAAGCCTTGCTTCCTCAAATTACTTGTGTGGAATATGTTGCCCCAGCACTGAAAGTAACGGAGACTATCTAAACCATAACAGCCTTTCTGAGCTGAGCAGAAAGTCACTGGGCAATGTAGTAATGACTACAGTTTGCTGAACAGAAGCATGTGAAGAGGAGACATGATATGTATCTTCATATAGATGTAGTCATGATTCAACCTGCCATTTACCCAAATCCTCAGTTCAGTTTTAATGAACTCATTTATTCCAGAGTGACTGTTCTGCTACTAACTCTGTGCAATTTAGGATGAGGGCTGGAAGAACACATTTCCTCCAAACAAAACACATGGTTTAATGACAACCTACATCCTGAAATACTTCCGTTTTAATTCTAAAAAGTGTCACAGAAGTGTCACTGTGCAGCAGTGACATAAAAGGCATGAGGAGCATTTTTGCTGTGGTCTTACAGTGCTGAACCTGTGTGTGAAGCCTCTTTTCTGTCCCAACTCCTGGCTAGCCAGAGATCTGCCCTTGATCGTTGGGTTTTAGACATGAAAGACTTTGAATCTCTCCATGCCCAAGATGAGCACAGAATACTAATTTGGATCCACATGAGACTCCAGAGAAGTAAATCCTTTATTTTAAACTGTTAGTAACCCACTTTTCAAGGGCTTCAATGGCATGAATAAATCTGCTTGAGAAAATGATACGCCTTCCTGCAGGACTCCATGGAATCCCAAGTGGCTTTCGTTAACATAAGAACCAGGTGTGTGAATGATAACTTCACACATACCAAAAAGACATCAGTGTAGTCAAAGGCCAACTGTCCAGAGCTTCTGCAGTGTGGCTGGAGACAGGCGTCTGTCCCTGCTGCTAAGCGGGGGAAGCTTGTGGAGCGGGTGCTCCTCCGGCATTGCCTCAGCACTTACTCCTCCTCCTAGAACATGGTAAGATAATTATTTTTCATTGGTTCCCACAGCATGGGGTAACACCCACACTGTGGAGCTTTTCTGAATTTCCCCAGTACACACTAGAACTCTCAGGTGTGGAATGTTTAGAAGGCCCAATCAGAAATGGTTATGGGTTTGGTCTGCAGTTCACAGAAACATTTTTCGAACCTTTCCCCCCTCATCAGTAGATTCTGATTGAGCCTGGAACCGAAGTTTGCATGGCTGATGCTTCTTCTGTGTTAAATAAGAGATGCTAATTGTCAGTCAGCACAGACCTTGTCTGTCTTCACTGCATCCCTCCTCCCCTTGACCCAATCCCACTGGAATCAAAGGATCCAATCCTACATCACTCAAGTCTCGCTACCCATATCCTGTCTCCTTGCCAGCCTACCACCCTTCCTCAACAATGCTGTCCCCACGTGCTCCCTCCGAAAGCTTTACCTGCCATGTGTAGCTCCACCTCTAACACCACTCAGGTCCTCCCTGCCCCTGACTTGTATTAAATATTAAAATGCATACTGCTCAATTGAATGACACCTTAATTACATTTACTATCATCCATCCTGGTGCTTTCTCCCACATAGTTATTATTTTCCTTTGTCCCGCCCGGTCCGCAGCCGCTCAGACCCAAGTGAACACACAGAGGCTTATATTAATTAAAACTGCTCAACCATTAGCTCAGGCTAACTACTGACTAACTCTTACACTTAAACTCAGCCCATTTCTGTTAATCTACATGTCGCCATGTTTTCCATGGCTTTACCTGTATGCCATTGCATGCTGCTCCCTGGACGGCGGATTGGCGCCTCCTGACTCAGTCTTTCTCTTCCCAGAATTCTCCTTGTCTGCCTATCCTGCCTATACTTCCTGCCTGGCTACTAGCCAATCAGCGTTTTATTAAACCAGTGTACAAAAGCATTATGCCACAGTACTCGCCCACACTAGAATCATAGTAGGAACTAACCCTAATAGGTCTTGCTGAAGGCAGTTACTATTGCAGACCCCTTTGCATCTGGTCTTCAGATGCCCTGTGAGATAGATACTGCACATCGGGAGGCTCCTCTCTATTGTCTAGTCGAGCAACCTCTCCCTATTTCTCAACAGTCCATGTTCTTCCACCACCAGGACTTCACTGGAGGTTTCCTAAAAGTTGGTTATTTTTAGACTTTACCTTGTTGAGTCCACATGAAAATTGTAAAACACAGAGATTTCCCATCTGCTCCCACATGAACAATAGTTACTCCCCTGTCAACGGGTCTTTCAGGAAACGGGGCGTGTGTGACGAAGCACGCAGATCAGGGTGTCTTAGTTACTCAGGATCCTGTTTGCACTGAGTTTTACTCCTGCTTTTGTACATTCTGTGGGTTTAAACACGTGTGTGTTGGCACGTGCCCACCTTCACTCCCTCACGCAGTCATTTCGCCGCCTGTAGCTTCCTGGTGCTCTGTCGGGTGTCCCTTCTGCCCACCCACCCAGTGTCATGTAGCTGTCACCAGACTCCACACGTGTTTTCCAGATTGGCTTCTTTCACTCAGAATACGTATTTTAGGTACCGCATGTCCTTTCGTGGTTTGACATTTCTTAGTAACACTGAGTGATCCTCTCTTGTCCGAGTAAACTAAGATTTGTTTATGTTTCACTTATGAAAGACATCTTGGTTTGTTTCCAAATTGTGAACAAAAGTGTTTTGTGTGTAGGTTTCTGCTTTGGCTTTTATCCTACTCAGTTTGGAAGTTACTAAGGAGAACAGTCGTAGCTTTCCTGAGACAATGGTGAGCTTGCCTTTGCACGAAGCTATTGAACTATCTTTCAAAGTGGGGGTACAGTTTGAGTTCCCACCTGAAGTGACTGAGGGGTTGCTCTGCATCACATCTTCAGTGTTTGGGGCTTCAGTGTTCACCTGGGTCACTGATGGACAGGTACTAGTCTTTAACTACTCAGTCCTTAACCATTCGCAGGCCGTCACTCAGTCTGCACATCCTTCAGTGCCCTGATCTGCCACGATGTCCCCTCTCTGGTGTTCTGTTTGTTAAGGCCTTGGTGCATATTTCAGTCAGGGTTTTTTTTATTGTCCAGTTTTTAAATGTTGTGTATAAATCTTTTAGCTGATCTATCTTTTGGAATCATGTTATCCAAGTCTTTTCACTCTCCGTGACTTTCATGAAGCCTTCTGGTTTAAAATGTAAAGAGGTCCATTTTAGCCTCTCATGGATCTCAACGTTAGTGTTGTTTATAAAACCACTGGCAACTGGTGTCTTCTGTGGGCAGGAGGGAGGCTACTCGTGCTCTACACAGCCCTACACACGTGTGCAAGCTGGCAGCAGTAGGCAAACTCAGTGGGTTTCTAGAAGGGCACACAAAACTGGGAGAGAAAGGAGACTGGGGAGATTTGGTATGAATGGGAGTGGTATTTTATAAAAATATCTTATATGCGTGTGTGAAATTCTCCAGGAGTGAAAATGATACTAAAATACAATTAAGAAGCCTCTGACTAACTCAAGGCCGTTTGGATATTTTCCCCACAGTGTCAACTAGTAATTTCTCATTTTTAATCTGAGGTTTATACTCAGTCATTTCTTATAAAGGGTGAGAGAATCACATCCGTGTTCGTTCTGGCTGCACAGATACCCTGATGTTTGGGCATCCTTGTGGAAGGTACTAGTTCTCCATTGATTCCAGTGACGAGGTCTTCCCAGGAGAGGAGTTGATCACAATCACATGAGTCTGTTCTGGGCCTTCGCTGTTTTCTGTGTTCTCTCACAGATGTCACTGTGTTCTCTCACTGGTGTCACCGTGTTCTCTCACTGGAGTCACCGTGTCCTCTCACTGGAGTCACTGTGTTCTCTCACTGGAGTCACCGTGTCCTCTCACTGGAGTCACCGTGTTCTCTCACTGGAGTCACCGTGTCCTCTCACTGGAGTCACCGTGTTCTCTCACTGGAGTCACCGTGTTCTCTCACTGGAGTCACCGTGTTCTCTCACTGGAGTCACCGTGTTCTCTCACAGATGTCACTGTGTTCTCTCACTGGAGTCACCGTGTTCTCTCACTGGTGTCACTGTGTTTTCTCACTGGTGTCACCGTGTCCTCTCACTGGAGTCACTGTGTTCTCTCACTGTGTTTTCTCACTGGTTTCACTGTGCTCTCTCACTGGTGTCAGTGTGTTTTTTCACGAGTCAGTGTCACACCAACATATTCATGCAGCTGTACACGAAGATCGAGAGTCGAGTGCTATCAGCTCCATCATTGCTCTTCAATATTGTGTTGGCTCCTTCTTGTCATTCCTTTCTCCATGTGGACTGTGAAATCACTTTATTGAAATTGCCTAAATAATTCCCTGGGTTTGGGTCACTAGGTTGGGAAACAGCACATCTCAGGATCGAGTCTTCCTATCCTTGAGGTCGGGATGTCTCCTCATTCGTTTAGATCTTTGACTGGTTTCTCTCGTCAGGGGTCATGTTTTTCTCTTATTGATGTTTTTACGTATTTTGTTAGATTTATATCTGCACATTTCCTTTTGTGCTGTTTTCACATAAACATCATGATTTTGATTTCACTTGTTCACTGCTGCACTTCTTTGTTTCCTTTGTTTTTACCAATACTTGTGAACCTTGAAGTGAGTTGCTCAAGCACTGGGGCCATACAACATGTTCAAGTTCAGCACAAAAAAGAATGAGTGTTTTCATTTTTATTAATTTTACCGTACTCTTTTATAAGAGAAGAGATCTCATCTATTTCTCCCATGGTACTGGACCAGGACCTCTGCATAAGTGAAACAGTTGTTTAGCTTGAACTGTTTAGGGAGCCCCCAGGCAATTGGATCAGGACCCGTCCCTGGTGCATGAGCTGACTTTTTGGAGCCTGGGGCCTATGGTGGGACACCTTACACAGCCTTGGTGCAGGGGGAGGGGCTTGAACCTGCCTCAGCTGAATGTACCAGGCTCTGTTGACTCCCCATGAGAGGAGGTGGGGATAGGGGTTGGATGGGAAGGCTGGGGGGTGGGAGGAGGGAGGAGAGGGGAATCTGTGGTTGGTATGTAAAATGAATAGAAAAATCTCTTAATAATAATAAAAAAGTAAAAAAAGAGAATAGATAAGTACATACATGGAATGTACTTAATGTACTTATTCAAAGTGTTATTATGGAAACATACATGGGGATTCTAATTTTTTTCTGTTGTAAGTGTGGAATTGAAAGGGGGCATAGACATATTACTCTAACCTACATTGTAACATTTTTTTTTCCTCTGACAGAGTTCTGCTTTCTAAGATTCCTCACAACATTCCCAGGATGCTGGTGAATCAGCCAAAACAAATGTGGTTGGTTTTTTGTGTCGCTGTATAAATTACCTTCATGTCGAACATGGTACTCTTTTGGTGTACTGTATATTTTTAGAGTTGACATGGTCTGCTTCCACCTTCATTGTGTAAATTTTCTGGAAGCATAACCAACACGATATCTGGTATTTGGCCACAGCTCATGTCCACTCCCCAGCCTTCCTGTCTCAGATGAGGCCTTGACTGATGACTAAGTGATACATTATGATACTATGCAAGTCCAGGCTCGTGCTCAGGAAATTCCCTGTCTTACTCTCTCTCCCTCTGTAGGCAAACTAATGAGAAAAAGGCAATGCAGGGCCACATGATGGAAACTGAGATCTAGAGTGGTCTCCCTTACCCTCATCACTTTGACCTTGACTCGACTGTGACCATTCATTTATCAGAGTCTGAGATGCTTACATGGTTGACTTGTCCTATTCCACACTCTTATGGTTCTAGAAGCTCTTTTAGATGTGCTTTTTGTCATTTTTTGAATTTTTATATCTAAACTGACTTGTATTCAGATCATACCAATAGAGAGGTCAAACCAGAGGGAAGTCAATGTATTGATTCCTACACCATCTGCTCTGGGGGAGGGGGTGGCAGGGAAGAGTGAAGCTATCCACTAGGCAGGCCTCTTCCCACACAGCTCCAAGGCTCAGCTGCTTCTTTACTCTTTCTTCCTGGAGGAGATTTGAAGCAGTGACTTCATCACTTGTCTTCTCCCCACTGACCCAGTGAGCTGTCACTTCTGCTTCTATACACTCTTCATGCAGCTTGTATGAAGTAACTTTTCCCAGGAGCTGGGTGCTGCACTTTCTATTGAGATCCTAAGACACATCATTGGAGTAGCCACTGACATGTCTTCCTCTTTGTAACTCTAAATAAATCTTAGCAGATGAGAAATATGTCCACACCTTCTCTGAAGTTGGTCATAAGTCATAAGCATGGACCTTTATCCAATTGAAGTCAATAATGAAACCACTGCAACTGTTTGAGATGAGTTGACATAATTCTATGTTCCCCAAGCCACTGACTTCATCTAAGAAGGACGTTGCACAGCCATGGTAAGTTCCAGAAGCCTCTATATTAAATAATAATAATAACAACAACAACAACAACAATAATAATAATAATATAAAACTGCATTTTGTTATCCAGTCCATATGGTTTCTAGGGAAATATGTTATAAGGGTTTTATAGTTTATTTTGTTTTATTCTCTAATTTAGTGACACAGTTGTAATTATGGGATCTCTGAAATAGTTGAGATGTCATGGTAGGGTGTGGGGGGAGTCTGAGTCAATGTAGACACCTCATATTGGGGAAATAGTTATATACCACAAGGTTTTCAAAGAGATAAATATGGTGGAATTATGAACTTTGAATTGCTGATCACTCTGTTTCTTATATAATATGTTGATTACCCTGTGTGGATTCTTGGAGCCAAATTGTTCTGGCAAGTCTCATTTGAAGCCTTCTTTCTAGAATGAAAGTCTTCATAAAGTCCATGTGGATTTCAATTTTACAGCATCACTGACAGTATGTGCAAGACACATTCTTCAGATGGTCCCTGTAACAAATGAGTGGACTCTTAACTGTGGATTCATAGGTTAGACTGCTCAGGAATGACTTGGGATTGGTCAGTGATACGCAAAGCTAAGAACATGTTAGGTATGGTATTAAGAACTTAGCCCAGAGGTGTCACAATTTCCTCACAGGATTTCAATGAAGAAGAAGCCACAGGCACAGCCATGTGCCAGGAACTCCTAGGCTTTGGCCTCACTGCTGAGTTCCAGCCTGCACCTCTGTCATGGTGTCATGTGCATGTTAAAGATGCCCAGACAGAGCTCATTTACTCTGTCTGTGACCACATGCACTTACAGCATAGGACCTGTCATGCTGTGAACATCTACTACTACTGTTTGTGTATTTCAAAGTGACATACCACACATGACCCAATGTGTGTCCTGGTAAAATGGTCCAGAAGGCTGGGAACTCAGAAGAGGGACCTTGTCTGGTAGACATGAGCATGCAATTGAAGACCTTGGGCATAAAAGCCTGGATAAGACCAGGGAAGGAATCGAGAGAGCAGTGGAGGCGTGAAAGTCAAATCTGGTCTTAGTCTTACAATGTGGCATTATCTTAAGTTACTGCAATGATACCTGTAGTTAAGTATAGGACCATCAGACCATCTTCTCTGAAGGTGAGCTGGTAAGTAACATCTGTGAAGGACACTTCCTGGAGGCAGGTGAAATAGTCATGCAAGTGCAGGTGAAGAATCAACTCTAGACCCACACGACAGATCCTGGACAATGGAAGGGTTGAATTCCAAGATGAAAGGAAGGGACCACTCTGCGTTTGTGGACACTAGTGCTGGGGATGCTGTGAATGTGTTGCTCTGATTGATGGATAAATAAAATGCTGATTGGCCAGTAGCCAGGCAGGAAGTATAGGCGAGAAAAGCAGAGAAGAGAATTCTGGGAACAAGAAGGCTGAGTCAGGAGACGCCAGCCCACCGTCCGGGGAACAGCATGTAAAGGCAACAGGTAAAGCCACGGAACACGTGGTGACATATAGATTAACAGAAATGGGCTGAGTTTAAGTGTAAGAGCTAGTCAATGGTAGGCCTGAGCTAATGGCAGAGCAGTTTAGTTAATATAAACTTCTGAGTGATTATTTTATAAGTGGTTGCAGGGTCCATGGAGCTGGGAAGGACTGGAGAAAACTCCAACTACACACTAGCATCTGACCAAGACCACATGTTACGGGAGAGTTCCAAGGATGCTTTTATGGACATAACTAGGGGAAGAATCTAAGTTATTTTTATTGTTGATATAAAAATAAATAACTTAGCCAGGTGGTGGTGGCGCACACCTTTAATCCCAGCACTTGGGAGGCAGAGCCAAGCCGATCTCTGTAAGTTCGAGGCCAGCCTGGGCTACCAAGTGAGTTCCAGGAAAGGCACAAAGCTACACAGAGAAACCCTGTCTCGAAAAACCAATTAATTAATTAATTAATTAAGTGAGAAGAAGATTTTTTCAGCTCACAGTTCAAGTTGCAGGTACAGTTCATCACGGAGGGTGTGGATCGTGGCAGCAGAAGTTGAGGTGGCTGCTCCCACTGATCCATATTCAGGAGCACAGAGGGGTGAATGCTGCTACTCAGCTCACTTTTTCCTTTATATTCAGTTCAAGACCACAGCCCATGGAACACTGCTATCCACAGTTAGGGTGGCTCTTCCCACCTACATCAACCTAATCTAGATAATCCCTCACAGGCAAGGGCATGCCCAGGACCTGTCTCTGTGATAATTCTAGATTCTTTCACATAGAATTAAAGACCATTAACGGTGAAAATAATAATAAAAAACAACAGACTTCTGAAAGTGCAGAAAAGAAGGGTATAGCAGTGCAGAGCATCTTTCCAGAGGCCAGAAGCATGCCTGTGTGAAGAAGACCATTGCCTCGTCAACCTGCAGCTCCCTCACTGGGGCAATCCACTGCTTCTGTGAGGACCTCACTTTCATCTTTCTGTCCTCTCCACCTTTTCTCACTCCTCACTCACCTAGCCGTTACCCTCCTGTATGCCTACTCTTGGATTGCCTCATAGAACTGCCCAGCCAGGGAAATTGCTCCTCCACCATGGGGATGGTTCTCCCTGCCTTTCAAAATACCTTGGCTCCTCTGAGTCCTTGTCATTTTCAAGTGAATTCTGGAATACACGGGGCCCTGTTTGTCTACACTAATTTGCAGTCCCCAGTGTCCCTTACTCATGAGTGTTTTTACTGGATATCTCTCAGGGCATCCATGTGGATAATGGGCATTGAACTACTTTGTTCATTGGATCTTCTCTGTATCCACTCTGATGAACTGCCTATCCACTGCGCCCTTGTTAGAGTTATACCTTCTGTTCCCCGTCATCTGAGACAGTGTGTGCTATCAAAATACACTTGCTGGTTTGCTCAGCATCTGGGTGATGATGGGCTTTAAGAGGTGGCTAAGTCCTGGGTCTCTGTGTCCATGGGAAAGGTGTCTTCCCTTATGACTTAGGCCCCAAGAGACAGTCTCATTCCTCTGCCTCTATGGATGTAGCCAGGATGTTTGTTCTGTGAGAAATAAGGCCCTGCCAGGCCTGACTCCACTGTATCTTAACCTTGGACTTCCAGTCACCAGTATTGTGGGAAACCCACGCTGGTCTTAAACTGCCAGTCAGCTAAACACATCTCGCTTTTCCTGGCGAGTGGCTGAGGCAGCGTCTTAAGGTTTAGAAATACCGTTTCTTCTAGCGTGCCTTTGTCTGGTCAACCTTCTTTCTTTCCATCTCGTCTTCCTCTCACTGCAGTCAGAGTGCTGTGGGTCTGGTGCTGTGGGTTGTCCTTTCTCTTTGTGAGCAGAGAGTCTCCACTGGTCCTCTGTGCCACAGTGTCTGACTATACAGAAGGGTCCTGAGGATGCCCCCAGCGACATGAAGTCTGTACTTCATTTCCTGGAAGTGCATGCTTGGGCTATGTTTGTGTCATCAAATAGATCACCACAGACCTCTGGGCTTCGTGGTGCTTGGTGTCTGTCCGGCCTTATGCAAATACCTGGCTCCACTTATACTTTTCTAAAAAGATGGCACACTAGGGCTATGGCAGTGCCGTCTTGGCCTCTGTCATCTCACTGTAATTGTTTTTCCACTGGAGGGCTCATGCTGACAACACCAGGAAGAAGCAGAGCTCTGCTCTCTTCCCATTGTACTTTGCTACCAGGTCTCCCAGAATCCTCCCCGAATGTGTGCAGCATCTGGCTTTCTAAACAGCAAAGAGTTCCCTTATAGACTTTTAGAGATCCTTTCTACCACACCTCCTTTCCTGGTGGTCTTTCTCCCCATTGGCTGCTGCTTCTCGAAGCTGCCTTTATACTGTTTGCTGGAAAGGCTGGCCCTGATGTGGCGCTGTCTCTCAGCATCCATAGTTTGGAAGCTGCCAGTAGTGAGCAAGCAGTGTTATATGTGAGCTTCACCCTCACACTCTTCTTAAATTCTGCACCCTTGCCATCCCAGCACACTTTATTGTATCCTTCCCATCACTACAGAGTAATACCGGCCCTTCTGCCACAGTCCAGACTCTTACTTAGATTTTAGGGCGCTATCCAAGGTGCCGAATGGGTAAACACGTAAATGTCATGTGAAACTGTACTGGGGCTGGAGAGATGGCCCGGGAGATTAGGTACTTCCCTAGTAATTCTGAGAACGTGAGTCTGACCTCCCAGTAACCACATTAAAGAAAAAAAAAAAAAGTCAGGTGTGGCGACAAACTTGGAGTCTCAGAACTGGGGAGACATGGAAAGGCAGAACCCTGGTGCTCTTCAGACAGACAGCCTAACCTACTTGAAGAGTTTCAGACCAATGAGAGATCCTGCCTCAAAAATAAAACAAAATGTGAACAACATCCAAATAATGATAGTCCAGGCTATGCTATGGCCCCTACACAGATGTACATGTGTATTCGCATGCATCAGCACACATATGAACACATGCATTAAAGAAAACCATGATGGGTGCTGTGTTGAGGGTGGTTATACATGTGTTGTACATGTGGGTATGTATATTTGTTTTATTCTTACTTTGAGCCAACTCTACAATATTAAAAAGTGATAAATAACATAGTCAGGTCACTACTAGCAGAAGAAATCTAAATAATCAATTCTTTCATAAAAAAAATCCAGCATTTTAAAAAATACTTTACTATCATATTTTCTCCTATGGAACTCTCCAAGCTGACAATATTTCCAATGCACACTGGTGACAAGATTAAGAAGGGTGTAAGAAGCCCTCATTTACTGAGGGATTGTGTATAGATGAATGTAACACTTTGGAGAACAATTGGATGCAATCACCTGTTTGCAAATGTGACTGTGGAATTCTTAATAACTTGGTTTCCAGGAAATTCTCTAAAGAGATAATGACATGTGTATTAGAAGCATAACCCCAGAGATGGCCATTTATTCTTTGTCATTATTCAAAAAGAACATGGAAACTATGTATTGTATGGTAGGTATGTCTGTGAGGATTGTTGAGAAAGAATTTAAGTATAAGAACATGTAAATTTACTAAGTGGAAAACTACTAGTCATACATACACACTACACACGGAAAGATCTATACATAAATTATATCTATTGTGGTGATATAGTGTGTACCCTAATAAATATGCCTGAAGATCAGAGAAGAGACCAAACCACTAGATTAAACACAGAGGCCAGGCAGTGGTGGCACACACCAGCACTAGGAAAGTTGAGACAGAAAATGATATGGGTGGGCAGAGAAAGGTATATAAGGCATGAGGAGACAGGAACTAAAGTCTTTTAGCTAGAAAAGCTTTTCAGGCTGAGGAGTCCTAGAGGTAAGAGGTGGCTTGTTCCTTCGTCTCTCTGATCTTTCAGCATTCACCCCAATATCAGGTTCCAGGTTTGTTATAAAAAGATCATTTAGCAATTCGAGTTACAATATATAATATTATATATAGTATATACATACATATATTACTCTAAGTGCCAATTCTGAAAATGTCTGTGTGACACACTGCAGGTGATCTCACAACACTCTTACAAATACACCCATTCTTTCTAGGATAAATATCTGTGGCTTTTGACATAGGAAGGCAAAGATTATTTTTAACCTTAAAAATACTTCCAAATGTTAAAATAAAAAATATGAACATAAAGTTCTATGAATAGTGGGATGGAAGATAAGAATTTTTTATATAATGGGAAATGTTTTTCAAGTTGTTTTCCAAGTATGATTTTGTATTTTCCATACATATATATATATATATATATATATATATATATATAATTTTTTATCTAGCTGGAAATGTATGAGGCCCAAAGAACACCACAAACATGCCACAATGTTTTTACACATTCTTTTGCTCTCTATAACTCCACCCATTATTCAGATAACTTTGAGGAAGTCCTGACCATGTGTTTTCAAGGTCTTGTGGAATGGCCCAGCTTCAGTGTTTTTGCTCAAACTAAAAACAAGCCTGAATTCTGAATGTTTCCACTTGTCATGGTCCTTTCTAATCCTTCCCTACTTAGGTATCTATTTAAACAGTACCTGAAATTCAGGCCGCCGAGGGTGGGGATGAATGCCTCTATGGCCGCACAAATATAGGAAAACAGCATGTGAGAGTGAGCTGCACAAGTCGTGTCTATATTAAAAATTTGACAGAAATTATTTGAGTCAGAGAGGCACACCGTGGCGATTTTTCTTCTAAGGCTGTTTTGATTAATCTAATCCACCACGACAAATTCACAATTCAATATGAGAGGTGAGGATGCCTGAAGATGCCCTTCTCCATCATCCAAGGGTGAAAAAAATCTGTCTAAAGAAGAGATGAAAACGCGGCACGTCTAAGTAGGTGATAAGGATCTGAACTGTGGCTGGCTGAGATAATGCACGGAGACAGACCTATGAGGAGGAGGCACCTCGCTCTTACTCTCACACATCCACACAGATGAAAACTGGTTTTCTGCACTCACCAGGGTCCTCCCAGCAAGAGTCAGCAAGTAGGCAGAAGTCCTGCATGTTCACAACGTTTGCCCGAAACTGCATCTGTGAATGTCAGCTTACGAAAGAGAAGTTATGGTTGTTTTTATTTTTTTAATAATGGCATTCTGTTGTTGTCTTTTAAGTTACTACTCCTAAAGTAATACTGCTATATTTTCAAAAGGATTTGTTCCAATTTGCACAAAAGTGAGATGAAATTAGAAGGAGGTGGAGGAGATCCATGGATCCACATTGACAGAGCCAAGGTGAATTGTCCTCTAATGTTGGTTAGGATTGAGAGCTCACCAAAGTTCTAAAACATTTTTCTTTGTTTAAAAATCACTCCAGATCCATCCAAAACTGTCCACCTATGTCTCTACTCAGTACCATCCATCCTGCGTCCCACCCACCTACCTTTTCATGCTTCCACTCACAACCACATGTACCACCCACAATCCAATTATTGAGCTACATATCCACTCATGACCACCCACTCACCCACCTCTGTATATAGTGACCCTGGTCTCAGGCACTGGGCTCAGTATGCACACTGTGATATACTCAAAGACATTAAGTTGGGGTAGGGGTTAGGGGTCAGACACTGTACACTGTGAAATCCACACACTCAGTGTTTCAATGGCCACAGGCATTTTGTGGAGGAAATGATGGGGTTTTATTAAAAACCTTTATAAAGGACACACCCTATTTGGAATGGAACAGAGTGGGACAAATTATCTCTGGTGTGGGTAGGAAAAAAAAATGACCTGAAGTGAAGCCCTGGAAATATAGAAGACAAAGAATACAAAACAGAAGAATGAGCACAGGATTCTGCCCTGGAGTGAAGGAGCTTAGTGTTCTTAAGAAACTGAAGGAGGGCCGCTCTGGGGAAGTTTGAGGGCCTTGAGGGGCAAAAGTGGAGGAAAAGCCAGGCATGGAGAGACGAGACCAGTTTTCTAGGGATTTGATCATCTGTGGGAAAGTTTTTATTTAAAATGGAGGAAGAACCATTGGAAGGAGAAATACAGCAGACAAGGTCTCTTAACTATATTCCTTACTATATCTCAGTTTGTTCTCAGAGGACAAAGTCAAGGAAACTGAAGTAATGAGAGGCAAAAGCAGGAGTCCTGGGTCATGTGACAGGAAGAGGCTTGTTCATGTCTAAATGCAGCTCCACAAACACCCAATCCAGGTGCTGTTTAGAAAGAACATACGCCAACTGACTTCCACAGAAAATGATAAAATTCTACATCTGATACGTTCTGTGCTTCTTGGCAAATGAGAAGAGCTCATGCTTCCATTGTGGATTAGGGATTGAAGTGTCTTTCATAAGTGACCCAACTCTTTGCATGTGACTTTCTGAAAAGACTTTCGTTGCAACTCCTGTGTTTGCATTCTTGAGTTCATGGTGGCCTGTCCATTGACTTTGATGACATCATGGCTGGAGCACATGGTGGTGCAGCTCACGTCACAGCAGTAGGGAAGTAAAGACTTCCAGCTGAGGAAGAGGCTGGAGTCCCAGTATTACTTCCAAGTGTATGATCCTGGGTGGGATGCTTCAATAGTGTCTAAGCATTTCACGTATGACTTCAAGGGAACATTTATTGAAAGTGGTTCAGAGCTCCTTCCAGCACATCACAGAATTTCCTGAGCTCTGAAAGCCATAATTTTTATAATGGCCATCCAACATCTGTTCACATAGGGCTACCTGTGTCCATAGAGATGTGGTTCCACTTCCTTGTCCTTAGTCATCTTCACACAAGTTATAAGAGGGAGAAATGCTCATTTTCACCTTTCTATAGAAGTTCTCATTTGAAAAGGGCTAGAAAGACAGTACTCATATTTCCTTCCTGAGACATGTCTTGTGCATCTCAGTTCATAGAGTCAATGCACCAATGAGGCTGGTCCAAAGCCAGCAGACACAAAGCAATCCTGCAAATCCTGCCTTAGTTTCTCCACAAGAAGTGTTTTTGGTTTTGTTCAGTACTTAGCATCTGCTCTGGGTGAGCAGCTGTTGGCTAAACAGAAGTAGGAAAGTAGAATACCGTGGATCCCCTTCCCTGTTCTGGGCACCAGAGCCAGTGCAGGAGGTGGCATCAGAACGGGAACAGTTCTTTTTCTTTCCACCTCTCAGCTTTTAATCAGTCCTTAGGTAGTTTCACACCATGTGTTTTGGTCATATTCGCTACCTCTATCCACCCAACTCCATGGCCTCTTGATGCTCTGCTAAGCCCACTAAGTTCAGTTTGTGCAGCCCGCAGGCTCTCCGGTGTGTGGTCTTCCACTGGAGCGTGGCAAACCCAGCAGAAAACTGACTCTCCCTGTCCCTGCTGCCATCAGTGGCCAGTATTTCCTCGGTGAGGACGGAGACCCTGTGCTCCCTTTCCTCTCCATGCTGGTATTTGCTGTGGCTGGATCTTGCACAGGTCTTAGGCACATTGTTACAAACACCGTGAGTTCCTGTGCGCAGCTGTGCCTCTGTGTCCAGAAGACACGTTTCTTTTTAGTCATCTACCACCTGTGGTTCTTACAGTCCTTCTGCTCCCTCTGCGGCAACCATCCTGAGCTATGGAAGAAAAGGGGTGTGACATGGGTGTTGCATTTGGGACTGAACATTCCACAACCTCTTATCCTCTGTGCTGTGACCTGTTGTGTGACTTCGTGTTACTTGTCATCTACTGTCAAGTAGAAGCTTCTCTGATGAGGGGTGGAAGTGCCCTGTTCTGCAAAGATCAGTCAATGAATGAAGGGCTGGCTGGCTTTGCAGACATGAAGGTGTGAATGTGCTCCCCACTCTCCACACACACACACACCAGACATGGTGGTGCTTGGTTGTAATCTCAGCACTGGGAAGGGTAGACAAGTGGATGCCTGGGGCCCGGTGATCAGCCAGCCTAGGCTTCTCGTCAAGCCCTAGGTGGTGAGAGGCCTGTCTCCAAAACAAAGGTCAAGACTGGAGAAAAGGAGCTTTGGTAGAGAGGCAGAGGAAGTTAACAGAACACACTAAAAAGTGAAAGCTGGGGTCCAAAGTGGGGAAAGAAGGAGCAGGGAGATTGTGAGGACAGAGAATCCACCAAAAGAGAAAGGGCTGCCTGAAACATGATGCCCAAGGCTGTTCTTTAGCCTTCACATGTATGTGAATATATATGTGCATGTACACACACGTACATGTGAGTGTGTCCATATGCAAAATTAGTAACTATACAAATTCCTACAGTACATAGATTTTCATCCATATAACTTTATTCCTTCTGCAGGGCTCTATGACACAGTTCTCTTTTACAGCCATATCATGTGTGTGTATTCACATTGAACAAAACAGCTGTGGCAAGCTCATGGCAATCAGATATGTCTGTACACACACATGTTAAAATACATATGGGAAGTGGTATCTCTCCCCACAATCTTTGCTAAACCATCCTCACCTGGCCTATTTGGGACTGTGTAGAAACCAAGTCAGACAAACAGTGAATTGCTTCCTAATTTAAAATATAAATTGTGCACTTTCAATAGAAGAAATCTCATGACTTAGTTACACATAACTAAGTGTACAATGGACTTCTTCCAGGATCACAGAACCGAAGATAGGTCATGTGTCTATGATGTAGAGTGGACTTCACTCTGGTCTTCAGAGTTCAGCTCAAAGATGTGAACTGTTCATTGGAAAATTCTATAAATTCCTTAGGACAACTGAAAACTGCCAGTGTGACCTGAAAGACCTTAATATGCATATGCAAGACAGTGATGACCAACGCCCATTGGTTTCATCTGTTAACTTGAACACACATATGCCTGTACCACTGGAGAGACATCTCAGTGGTTAAGAGCACTGGCTGTTCGTGTGAAGGACCTGGGTTCAATTCCCAGCACCCATGTGGTGACTCACAACTGTCTGTAACTTCATTTAAGAGGATCCAATGCCCTCTTCTGGCCTCTAGGGGATACTGAGTATGTGTGGTGCACAGACACACAGACTTACACATATCATATACTTTTTTAAAAAAACAACTCATTTTGGAGTCATTTCACTAGATTTGAAAGCTTTGTCTTTCAGACTCTGAATATTACTAAAGATTTGAATATTATACTGTGGAGATACACACACACACAGAGAGAGAGAAAGAGAGAGAGAGAGAGAGAGAGAGAGAGAGAGACAGAGAGAGACAGAGAGAGAGAGACAGAGAGAGAGACAGAGACAGAGAGACAGAGACAGAGAGAATTTTGCCTCTCATTTCTTAGCTTCCCCACTTTGAGAATATTAATGCACTTATTAGAATATGATATGGTGCCTGCAGTGAGTCAGCACTAGGTCTGTGGCAGTGCCCTGGTTTCCTGGGATTTAAGGATAATGGGAATCAACCCCCTGGTGAGGACAGAAGAGCAGAGTTTCATTCTCCATAATAAGTTCTTGGCTTCTCACTTTAGAAAGAAGAGACATTAAGTGGGTTCTGCCTTTTATGGGATAATACCATTCTTCTTTGGTCAATTTTGAGCCTAAAATGTCAAGATAATTAAAGGATGTTTTCCCCTCATGTTTAATGTTATCAGCTTTGAGACCTCAGCCTCAGGTGTGAAATTTCCTGGAACACATCCCACAGCACTTCGTTTGGCTTCCTTAGAGCTTAGATGTTATTCCTATTCCATCTTCCTACCACTGCTATTCTCAGTGGTGACTCTGTCACTGGCTGTAGGTGTGAAGAATGAGGGGCTGGTCAGCTGGTTCTGGTCAAGGGACAGATCCTTCCTGTTGTGGTCATCTCTAGACTGGAACTCCATGATACATCTGTGTTCACCTGCCCCTTGGTTTTTATATTCTCTATAACTGTCACATAATACCCCAAGGTGATGCCATCATGCTACCCTACAGTGACCTACAGAGTCCCATCAAAAACTCAAGAAATACTTCCAAGCAGTCCAGGCTGAGGATGCCTCTCTCCATGGCCCAGCCTTCCTCTAGTGTGGGACAGGTAGCCCTGGCTTCAGAAATGAGTCCAGAGATAGAGGCACCTTCTCCTTAGTGTCCAGTTTGTGGGCTGTAGGCTTGCTGCTGCTGCTGCTGCTGCTGACCCACGAAGAGAAGAGCTGCATGCTTGGAGGTGACTTGACCTTGAGAGCACTCTTCTGTTTGCAGTACCTTAGCTTGTAGTGTGACTTGGTTTCTTGACAAAAAGCCTTTTGGTGGGCGGAGTCGCACCTCAACTGCTTTCAGAACAGGCTTGAAAACCAAGAGAATCACAAAACCCCCAAACTATGGGGGTACATAGATCATGCTGGAACACCCTAGTGAGCTGGCCATATCCTTCTCTGTGAGGCATAGCCACGTGGGCCTTTCTGGTTCTGGGGACATCCTTTTGGAAACCGGGGCACATCTTTCAGAGACATCTTCACTCTAAGCTGGTCCATAGGGCATTAGTCTTCTCTCCATTGCCATTCTAACAAGCCCAGTGAGTCTTTGTGAAAAATACATTTTCTACAGCTAGAGCTCCCAGTCAGGGGCCATCACATCTTCCAGTGCTGAATGCTAAAGGGCCTGGTGAGTTTCCTTAGTTCTGCAGTGGCTGTCTGGAACACTGGGACAGGCAGGCTGGTGGCTGATGCCTCCCCAGTCAGGCTGCTTCATCACACTTGAATGCCCATTGGGGTGCCAGTCAGTTTGGGGACTCAGACCAAACTCCTAAATTTAATATTTCAAAAATACTTCCCTACCTTATTTCCCACCCCTGATAGCAATCAATATGAACCCTGTGGCACTTCCCAGATCCCTTCCCCATCCTTGAAAAGGTCTCTTTCTGTGGGATATCCCTCCCATCTCCTAGAGTGCTTTTCAGTTGGTTTTCTTTCTCTGGTGGAAGCCACATCCCACAAGACACTAGATCCTTTGAAGATACTGCGTGTGCCCTATCCTGTGCATCAACCTGCACAATATCAGCTTACATTGTAGTCTGGATGGTCTCCTTCCCTAGCGTCACATAGCACCTGTATAGCCAATGAGGCTGAGCAGAGCACGGAGCAGGGGGTGCCTCAGGGAGAAGTGGTTCTCATTAATTTGACTTGTGATCATGGTCTTCTCATGACTTCTTCCTTATTACTTCACACTGTCTTCCTTTACTTTTCTCTTGCTGAAAAAAAATCCTCACGTTCATAATAAAGCTGTAATAGAGGAGTCTAGCACCATACTCACCCTTGAGTCAATTTAGTGAAAACTATTTGGGACCTAAACGATTCAGGAGATACGCTGATTTGCTAATTTCAATTTCATATCTCTTATGCTACTTAGGGGGAGAGAGAGAAACACCTCCTGTTATTAACTCTCTTGGAGAATGAAGAGAGGTGAGATAAAATTTCATTGCTAGGATTCAATTTTACTTTTATGCTAAAGTCAGCTGGATGGGGATGAGCTAGTCCCTGCAGCCTCAGGAGTAATGTGCCTACAATCACATCTGCCCCAGATGAGCTGATGGCAATTGGGATAGTTAAGGTACCATGAAAACTCCAAGTGGCCCATGTTAACTTTGGCACCACTAGAATATGCTTTGGGGAGGAGAGCGAGGCTGCTGATCCAGACTAGTCTTGCTGCCTCTGATATCCTTAATGTCTCTGGAGAAGGGAAGCATGGAGGAAGTTTACATCACAGATCAAAGTTGCACACGTCTTAAAGCCACATAGGCACTTGTCTGGAGATGAGAGCAGAATAGGTGACCTTCTGCCTTGCTGGCCTCTCTATAACTTGTCCTTTGGATCAGGAACCCAAACAGACTGCAGGCTGGAGAGGGAGGGAGCCATAGCTACTGGGTAATCGGATGAGAACCGTTACTGTCCCTGTCATGGGGGCTCACTGTACTTCTCTTCCGTGCTCTGTCCCCAACATGATGTCATCCCGGTTTTTAATCTAAGTAAATACAGTTATAAGTGTTGAGTCTTCTCAAAAGAAGAAACATTGCCATTTTGAAGCAGGTGAGAGGCAGAAAATGGTTTCTGTAGTGGGGGAAGGGACAAGTAGGGCTTGCTGAGCTGACATGATTTATAATCAATATTAACCGCATAATGCACAGACAGTGCCTGTTTGCAGAAAAATAGAGTTAGCACTGGTCTTCTTTTGTCCCATGAAGGTTGGGATCAAATGGTAAAATGAGGAGAAAAGCTGACAGATGAGAGTTTTCAGCAGAGAAAGGGAGCCCCTTTAGCTGGGAACTTCTTGACCTCTTGTAGGTTGTGGATGCAAACATCAGTTATCCATTTTGTTAAAAAAGTGTCCCATTTAGAACAACTGGGTTTGACACACAGACATGCTGATTAAAGACAAAAAGTTTCCAGGAATCAGTCCTGATTTCCACTGAGAAGAAGAGGTAATTTCACCAAGAGAAGTCCTTGCAGAAACACCAAAAGTCTCAGTGTTCCCTAAGTTCTCTCTTCTTCTAAGTGACAGCCTGCAGACTGAATTCCCAAGCTTCTGAGTGTAGCAGGAGTACAAAGCTCACAGACCCATATACAGGACAGAAAGGGCTCTCATATGGAAGTAGAGGCTGCCATTAGGGAACAGGAAACAGCCGCCCCAGTCTTGGGAGAGCATTGTGAGCTGACTCAGCAAGTCACAACCCTGTGGAGAGAGACGAGACTGCACTAACTCTACTCCAAAGCCCAGGTGTGTGGAGGCAGAGTGACCTCACACCCATCACACTCACTGGGATAATTAGTTTCCAGGCTCAGGCATACCATGCCTCTTTAGGATTCTACTTTTCTCAAAATCAATATTAAGAAGATAAAACATCTCTTAAAGGGTCAATTGTTAAAAAGAAACCAAGGGCCCTTTTCATGGATGGTTTTTATCAATATAAAGTTCCTGGAGTGAGTGCAGCTGTAGAAATGAAATAGACACAGGCAGATAAGACCGATGGTGCAGGGAAAGGTGCAGGGACTGCCTATGTAGATCTAGATACTGAGCCACAGCAAATAAAGGTGCCAGCAAGGAACTTGATATTGATATTGATAGTCACATAACTGTACAGATATATATAGACACGGATATTGACACAAAGATTGTATTGATGTTATAGACACAGATTGTGTGTGTGTGTGTGTGTGTGTGTGTGTGTGTGTGTGTGTGTGTATGGAGGAAAATATCGATCTGGAAGCTGGGAAGTTCAGTAGATGAAGCACTTACTGTGCGAGTGTGAAGGCCTGAGTTTGAATCCCAGAAGCGATGTGAAGCTGGTCATGGACCATGCTAGCATGTGCCAATAATGGCAGTGCTCCTGTGAGGAGGTGGGAGCTGAGAGAGGAGAATACACAGAAATGCCTGGTCAAGTGGCTTGGCACCCACTGTAATATACAACAGAAAGTGAAGACCAACATCCTGACTGGTCCTCTGACTTCCACAAGCACACACACGAATACATACATACCATACAAACTCATCATAAACACACATACTCCGTCTGTGCACTATTGATGTAATTACTAAGGCCACTCCACGTAGTTATAAGGAAGATTTATTTAGTGGGTAACTTACAAATGAAGGGATAGGTAGGTGGTGGGTACTGGAAAAGAGGCAGCGCAGTCTGGCGGTGTTCTCTGGAGAACCCTCCTCGGTCTACCTCTCGCGTCCAGGTCCAGGAAAGAAGAGAGCGCCGCGTCCCGATCTCAGGTCTTCAGGGCCTCCCTTGGCCCCGACTTGTAGGCGTGATAGTTACGGAAGCCTCAATGGGGGTTGGAACTTCCAGACTAAAGCTGGAATGGCTACCCACTACAGTGCACACAGGTATTTACAGAGAAAATATAGACACATTGAGAGGCATAAATGCATGAACATCTAGATTTACAGGTGAATCAAGGGTCCTTGGCCTCCTTGGCATGGAATCAAAGGGCAGGACGGAACAGAGGACACATTTGGCAGAAATCATTTGGTTATCCCAGGGTAGACAACCAGTTCCCCTCCCCACCCCAGTCCCACCAAATCTCTCCAAACAATCATTTCCACACCCACACAGATATCACCTTCTGTCTCTATCTAGGAGAGCTCTGTTTTTATTTTCTGAACACTATGTGGCTCCATGCCAGCATATGGGAAGATGCATTTCAGACCAAGGATAGCAAGGCATGCTCTGGGTTCACATCCCAGCCATGAAAAGGATATGCTCATTGATGTTGTCTAAGACACCCATTCAATGTCAGGCTAGTTAATCCATCCCCATGGGTCTCTGTAGAAGTGTACAAGAAGCAGCCTGGGCAATCGTGATTAGAATATCTGGGTTCTCCGTAGTGCCGCTTTAGTCCATGGGACACTTGTCACTGAAGGAGAGTGCTATCTCTGAGGAAAATCCATGAAATGGGAAATGGAAAACTTCTGGAATGTAATTGTTTGCATTCATTACTGGCAATATTTGGCAATTCTGTATGCATGTTGTAGCATGTGCAAACACACACAGACACATGGAACAGCCATGTTACATTCACAGAGGCCTACTGCTGTGCTCCAGGGATGCTTGTCTATCTGCCCTACCCACAGCCTGGGGTGGAGATTTTTTATTTACTAATGGAGACAAAACATGAAACAGAGACACACCCAGTCCCTTGCTGTGGTCTCAGAGCTGCTGTGAATTGGAATCTCCACCTGGCTGTGGTAACCTTTCCACCCAAGATCCTGAGCACTGCTGTGTGCACTGTGACCTGGCGAAGGTGTGAGACTCCGGAAGAGCAACTGTCTGTGGCTGGGCTCCCTAGCCCCCCAGATCTATCCGCTATCCCAGAGGCTACTTGTGAGTACAGAAAACACCCCAATAGCTAAGCACCACAGACTTGAGTGACCATCGCTTTTCTGCAGCCTTTTCATCACAAACTCCCTGTCAGGGTTCAGAAAAAAGGGTGAAATCCTAAGAAATGATGGTAGAGGCCCCGGGTGCACAAACACATTATTTAGAAAACAGCTTTACTGATAAAAGCCAAAACATAATCTAGTCCCCCAAAGATGACATATAAAAGGCATACCTAAGTATTTCTCATGCTTCACCGCGATACCTCCTTAACGTTACACACTTCAGCAATCCGGAAAGTTAGCTTTGAAAGTTCTCTTAAAGCTGTCTTTGGAACTGTGCTTCAAAGGAAATGGAGACGGAAGCTTAGCAGCAACTTACGTCCCATCTGTTGCCAGACTCTGCGGCAGTCTCAGGCAGCAGTGAGCACGGAGCATCGCAGACATCCCTTCACAGTACCCTTTATGCTGCACCAATGTGCTCTCGGTCTTGTGACAAAGTGCTATAGAGCATCTGCTTGTGTCCCCAGGCACCAGGAGGACGAAAATTGGGATTTTTGTTTTGTTTTCATATAATGACGACGTCTCTTTAAAAGGAGGCTTAATGAAAGCAGCAACTCTAACTTGCAAATGTGTCTTCAGGCCTCCTGTGCCTTTCAAGAGGAAGCAATGGGAAACACATATAGTCTAAACTTTTAAACACCACTGAAGGAGAAGTCACCTTTTCTTCATGGGGTCTCTTACCTTTGTGTGTGTGTGTGTGTGTGTGTGTGTGTGTGTGTGTGTGTGTGTGTATGTGTGTATTTGTGTGTGTATATGTGTGTATATATATATATATATATATATATATATATATATATATATAGTGTGTGTCTTTGTGTGTGTACTCACTCACACGCAGGTGCATGTGTGTGACACACATAGGTGGAGGCCAGAGAAAATCTCAGTTGCTGCTCAGGAGTTGTCTTCCTTGAGTTTGAGGCTAGCCCGGACCTTGACAAGAACTTGAGACTGACTGGCCCGGGAGCTCCAGGAATCCTCTTGTCTCTGCCTCCACAGCACTAGGATGACAAGAGTGTGTCACTGCATCTGGTCTTATTACATTGGTGCTGCGGATCAAACTCAGGTCTTCATGGCTACATAGCATCAGCCACATAGATCATAATGAGTATAATGTCTTTGCCTTTTAAACATATTCGTGAGTTCTATGATAATTCGATGCAATATAATTTGATCCTATTTATTCTTTTAGGTCTTCCCTCACTCCCTATCCATACAACTTTTTGTCCTCATATGTTTTTAGAATCCACAGAGTCCAATGTGTGCTGCTCATACACTCTTGAGTGTTTGGCTTTCAACTGGACTGGGGTTGCCTCTCAAGGGACACACCCTTTGAGAAAACTGACTTTCGTTATCTTGGCAGCCATCGATGGCTGATAGCGCCTCAACTAGTGGCAAGACTTGGTGATCATTCACAATCATTTATAATGTGTGGGGATCTGTGGGAGCTCACTGTCTAACAAGTCTAAATGAAGTTACACAAACCTGCACTTGGCTTCTTGTTTGTTGCCCTGTGGTGTCTAGTGAGACAATTATTTCCTCATCATATGGTAACTCCATTTAAACTCTCTCTATATTTGTATACGTGTATGTCTTAGGAAGCTCCAACAGCAGCAAGTTTCTTTCTTTTTTTATTTTATTTTATTTTATTTTATTTTACAATACCATTCAGTTCTACATATCAGCCACGGATTCCCTTGTTCTCCCCCCTCCCACCCCCCTCCCCTTCTCCCCAGCACACCCCCATTCCCACCTCCTCCAGGGCAAAACCTCACCCGAGGACTGAGATCAACCTGGTAGACTCAGTCCAGGCAGGGCCAGTCTCCTCCCAGGCCGAGCCAAGCGACCCTGCATAAGCCCCAGGTTTCAAACAGCCAACTCATGCAATGATCACAGGACCCGGTCCCACTGTCTGGATGCCTCCCAAACAGATCAAGCCAATCAACTGTCTCACCCATTCAGAGGGCCTGATCCAGTTGGGGGCCCCTCAGCCATTGGTTCATAGTTCATGTGTTTCCATTCATTTGGCTATTTGTCCCTGTGCTTTATCCAACCTTGGTCTCAGCAATTCTCGCTCATATAGACCCTCCTTTTTCTCGATAATTGGACTCCTGGAGCTCCACCTGGGGCCTAGCTGTGGATCTCTGCTTCCAGATCCCTCAGTCATTGGATGGGGTTTCTAGCATGACAATTAGGGTGTTTGGTCATCCCATCACCAGAGTGGGTCAGTTTGAGCTGTCTCTCGACCAATGACATCATGAGGTTTGCAGGCAAATGGATGGATCTAGAAAAAATCATCCTGAGTGAGGTAACCCAGACTCAGAAAGACAAACATGGTATGTACTCACTCATAGGAGGATACTCGATGTGGAGCAAGGATGACTGGACTGCTACTCACATCACCAGGGAGGCTACCTGGAAAACAGGACCCCAAGAAAGACACGGGGATCACCCAATGATGGAGAAATGGATGAGATCTTCATGAACAGCCTGGACATAAGTGGGGGAAATGAAGGGCGAGGGTCAAGGGAAAGAGAGCTTGGGGGAGCGGGAGACCCCAGCTGGATCAAGAACAGAGAGGGAGAACAAGGAATAGGAGACCATGATAAATGAAGACCACATGAGAATAGGAAGAAGCAAAGTGCTAGAGAGGCCCACAGAAATCCACAAAGACACCCCCACAATAGCAGCAAGTTTCTATATGACTTTTTTTGAAAGACCTTTCATTCTAATTATCCCTCCCTGCATTATTCTATCCTTCCCTTCTACCCCTCATTCTTTCAAATCATTCCTATTCCATTATTCCCCTTTATCCCTTTATACCACTGGTTCTATCTCCTTCTCCTTGGAAGTCCCCCAAACATGGCTTCTTACTAATTATCTGATCTCTATGGATACTCTGAATGACAGACACACATCTGAAGATTCAAATGTAACATCCACCGATGAGAGAAACATGTGTCCTTTGTCTTTTGGTTCTGGGTTACCTTTCTAGGAATTTTTTGGTTTCATTTTCATCCATTCACCTGTGAATTTCACTTCTCTTAACAGACAAATACTAATCAATTGTGTAGACACATTGCATTTCCATTATCCATTCATCAACTGATGGACATCTAGGCTGTTTCCATTTACTGGCTATTGTGAATAGAGCTAAAATGAACATGAATGACAAGATATGTCTGCAGTAGGATATAGAGTCCTGTGAGTATTTTCCCAAGAGTGGTAAAGCTTGATTTCATGGTAGATCTAGCGTTTTGAGGAACATCCACACTGATTTCCATAGTGGCTGCACCAGTGTTCACTACCACCAGCAGTAAGTGTTTCTCCTTCCCCGGCTCCACACCAGCCTTTGTCATCATTTCTTTTTTTGAATTTTAGATATTCTGACTACAGTGAGAGGAAATCACAAAATAGTTTTAATCTGTATTTCCCCACCAGCTAAGGTGTTGAATATTTTAAAAGTAGTTCTCCACCACTTGTATTTCATCCTTTGGGCAATCAAGCTCTGTTAGAAATAACCATTGCAGGACCCCTAATGAAGAGGCAACAGAAACATCTAGCTGGGCTGCACAAAGCTTGGGCTGCACTCACCACAACTATCTTTAAATGTGAGCCAATCTGTCATGAAAAGTTTGTGCAGGGGTTAGGGGAGAGCCATGAAGCACTGGTTGATCATTCTTCATCTCCTGACTTTGAGTCGTCATGTGTCCT